>MZNV01000033.1:0-87597 GCA_002081555.1 Protostelium mycophagum | reverse complement strand
AAAATAATCATTTATATTTACAAAATTTCTGATTATTATTTATTTATATGTGATTGTCTTTCTAAGAATATACTGCAAAAGCTTTGAGTATTACATGTGAACTCTGTGAGGTGTTGATATCATCTTTACATTTAAGCTCTCTATAATCATAATCACCAGAGTGCAATCAGTTATGTGATCATGCAGACACACACTAATTAACTTAATCACATTAAGATAAAACAGTGTAGACTTACCATAGAGGTTAGTTTATGTTGCTCATTGACCTGTATTTTGTGAGTTAAATAAAATGAAATAACATGCTACCTTTTTAGAGTGTTTATCACATTTGTATTATCACTATTTATATATTGAGTTAGTTTGTGTGTCTATTCACCTGTATTTTATGAGTTCTATAAGATTCATTTTCAAATCTTCACAAGAGTCTAGGTACTCTCCAGCAAGAAGAGTACCAATAGATCCTTGAAATCCAAAGCACAATTGATTTTTGAGCCATTGCTGTTACTGTAGATGTCAGAGTGACCAAGAGAGAAATACTCCATCATGGTCTGTCTTGAACTTCTTTGTTCAATTGCGTGCTTGTAGAAACATTTTGCTTTGTGTAGATATTCCACCCTTTTAGTGTCTTGTCCCCTGGTTTTGGGGCTTCATTTGGGAGCTTATGTTTCTCTTGTAGACGATATATTTTCAGGTAGGATCTGAAAGAACTGATGGGCTTCTTCTTCTGTAAGATCTTCTGTGTATCAGTTTCACCTCTCAAGATACAAATAGAGTAGAGAGAAGAATGAGAAAATGGGGTCTGTGAAGGTCAAAAGAGTAAAAGCACAAAAGGGAGAGGAAGAGAGAGTAGTCTACCACACTAATGATATCTCGACACACAGAGAGTGCAAGAACGATTTCCTCTGATTATTTACAGCCATATAATGACATAATGATATAATGATATAACGATATAATAATATAATATAATATAATAATGATATCTTTCATCTCATTCCCATTCTGATATTGGTATAGATCAGGCAACGATAGACGCAGCTGTTCGGGCTGCTGCTCCCGCCCAGGCCCCCCTTCTTTCTTCTCTTTTTATTCTCTCTGTTCTCGTTGTGGTGTCCCCAGGGCCCTGGGGTTCGTTTTGGCTGAACGGAAAGAGGGATGTGCACAATGACATTTAACTGATAGAACATTTATTCTTGGGTCTATCGCCCTCTTTTGTGAAAACGTCGCATTCAACGCATTGACCGAGCAGTGTTTGAAAGCACTGTATCACATTCCTTCCTGTGCTCGAACTCACCTGCAGAACTGAATAAATTCTTCAAGAAAAATAAAATATACCTCAAAAAAAGGGTGTGATAAATTCTTTGCAAAATCTTCGCCTTCTTGTCGTGCAACTGTCCTTCCTTCCTCTTCCGTTAAATCCATATTATTTCCGCATATCACTGCCTCTGTCATCCCTATAATCTATCATGAAAATTCACTGACCTATGGGCACCCCTTGAAGACTATGAGATTTTAATCTCATAATCTGACGTCTTGCTGATAGCAATTCCTGAAGGGATTGCCGTGAGGAGACGCTGTAGACGAGAAGAAAAGCTTGGCCCCATTTAATATATTGATCTCTCAATGCGGTGTATTCCTCCACTCCACTTGTATTATCTATTTGCACCAGTACCTTTCCACCCTCAATTTAACCAAGAAAGATGTTGAGAATTGTCACCTTTCTGCCGTTAATCTCGCTATACATGACCCAGTGGTCCTCTATTGATCTCTTTAATACATTTAATGTCAGCCTTGACGTCTCTTGGTTCGTCTCGCTGCCATACATCCTGAGTCTCTCAAAATAAAAGGAAAAATAATCACCTTATCACTTCGGTCAATTCTCCCAGATCTGATTGTGCGGGAGTGGCTGCGATGGTTACCGGATGGATACCATTGTCAGCCCTCTGTCTTTGTGACAGTAAGATATTACGTTGTCTGAATAATTGTTCCACCAGTGATGTCTTTCCGGAGCAGGTTGATCCCAATAATACCTTTACTTCAATTATCTATTTATTTACGATTTTCATCTCTATTATATAACTGGTATAAATATTCACCACTTTAAGATGTTGTATTGACTGTCTCATCTTTGGTATTGAATCATCCACAAACCGAATTTCTACTGGGATACGTCAGTTTATATTGATTGGTTATACTCTGACATCGGGTACGCCTGAATATATTCTTCCAATCGACATTTGCTCTGTTGACATTTACTATTTGGGAAGCCCTCAGTGATGAGTGTATCAGTGTCCCCCGCGGTGTTGCTGTCGTCACTCCCCATTCACTAACCAAATGAATAATTTTCTTTCTATTCATGATCACCCTAAGCAGAGAGCTTGCCACAGAGCCATCTCATTACATATCCTGTTCCATTCCGTTGAAACTCTACTCATCCTGCAAAGACTTCTGTGGTCTAAATTTGAGGCAATATTCAATTTCAATTCTGAAGGTAATTCGTCCATGAAACACACCTGCACCCCGTATATCTATATACATCTCAATATATAAAGCCATACAGTCAAGAATCACCTGATGCTTTGATTTATGTAGGAATATACGATTGAATAATGGGATATTGGATCTATATACAGGGTTCAGGTGCACCACCTCCGTCTCTCGACATTCTTCGCTGTCAGAACTAGAATAAATTGAATTTATTTAGCAAAGATCAGCCCTCAAAGTCCAGCAGCTTGAAATTACACAGTTTGTTAAACTAAGGGAAACAATGGAGTCACACCCAAAATTAATTGAAAGGACAACAGAAGGATCAGCTCTCCATCACTCACCATTCTCGATCTGAGCCGCAAGTAGAGGAAGCAGTGGAGGTGTACCCTGAACACAGCTTCCTCGGTCTCATGAATAAGGGATTTCTGTATTCCAAGTTCCTACCATATAAAGGATTCCTTGTGATCACCACCTGGCAACATTAAAGTGTCAATCGAACAGGGACTGACAATTAATCGGACACACATTGCGAGAGCTTTACCTCTTTCGCACCATTGATGGAAATGTCTTTGTAGTTGTGATCCATCATCAATCACAAACAGATGATGATAAAGATGATGGATAGTGTGAAACGATCCTTGGCGTATTCTACTCTCGAATTGTTCCAGATATCCAAAAGATGAAGCTCTGTTTCCTGTTCACGTAAGTAATTAGGCTTTACAATAATATTCACCTTCAAGACTCGAGGAGCTCCTTGATGTTGTGATGCCTCCCAGTCAGATGTGGTGATCCTCACATCTTGAATCATCACAGAGTATATTGATGGCCATACACCTACAAGAACTCTTTTGTCTTTATGTTTATTATATAAAAAGAGGGTATTATAGAAAATTCATGGGAATACATCTTGCTGCTGTCTGAGAGACTGAAGTATTTTTGGTGGACTGATAGAATGCAGTGTGCTGCAACAGAGACATATCCTGTATTTGTCATATTTTTTTTAATAGCAAAGTTCTTATAAAATTTAAACATTTTGTCAAAATATCCAGCCCAGTTTTGCAATTTTCCAAAAAAAATGATGTCAAATAGTAACAGCTTTTTATATGTAAAAATTATTAAATTTACTCGAATTTTTGGCTTTCAACTCAAGTTTTTCAGTATAATACTAATATTTGAGACAAATGACTTGGTGTTGGAATCACAATTGACTGACCTCACACAACACATCATGCGGCAAACCCAACAAAAACATTTTTTGGAGAGAGTAGAACCCTGGATCATTGAGGAAATTGTCAAAGACAGTTGCGAGAGTAATGTGGCACAGATACAAGAGGCATGTCTCCAATTTCCATGGAGATTGATTAATCATTCATTCCATAGCTCTGGTCGTTACCTACTGCTCAAGACCGATTAGGTTACATTTCGATCACAGATGGGAAGGCGTGGGTGAGATCTTTTCTTCTAAGAAATGCCAACACAAGGCCAAGGTAAGGTTTTTCTATTTACACCATAAACCTTCCTTGGAGGAAGTCATCACTGTTCTGCTTTCAATCTGATTGGGAGTGTACAGAGGATCCAACACGACGATTTCAGGCACGGCCATATCACTACAAGAATATTCCATCTTATTCTCGAAGAATCTCTCTGACTTTCTGTTCTTTATCCAGAAGTATGCTCTTACAAAGACGGTATATATGTTAAGGGGAATAGGTTCAGAGTGATCGGGATGCAAGGAGCGTACCCACCCAAAGGAACAGATTATATCACAAATTATCCACAGATCATAGCCAAGATAGACAATATGATAAGGAAAGATATCAGTTACTCCCAAGACCAAGGTACAATATTTGTAACTTGTGCAAAGTTGAGATCGCACAGAGGCATTATTGCAGGAAGCAGAGGAATTAATTTACAAAAGAGAACCAAAGAGAAGACCGAGGCCTCAATTCAATCATCCAGTCCAAAAGAAAGACCTCCCAAAGGTGAGATTGAAATGAAATACCCCATTTTGATGGATAGTTTATGGATGAAGATGATTGCTTTATTTCGGCCTCACAAAATGCAATTTTAGATTCACTACCAGGTAATAAATCTAAACATATGGAGATGACAATATTTAGGTTGGAGAGCATCGGCTGTGGAAATGACACAACCCACCCCATCCCAATTTCAGCGTGTCACCCCTGTATGTGATTTATATTCCATCGAGATTGATTGTATCAGGATACCAATGAAGCTGACAATTTCTATGCTGAGCAAGATGAATTAGAAGTGCAATTGTGGTTCTCATCGGAAGGTGATCATGCAATTATAGAGGAGGAAAGGCTCGAAGAGAGCCAAAATATAGACAAGGAAGAAATGGTCATCTCCGAAGAGGAAGATATTGAAGATGAGCCGAATTTTGCTCCTGATATAG
Source organism: Protostelium mycophagum (assembly GCA_002081555.1). NCBI lineage: Eukaryota > Evosea > Variosea > Protosteliida > Protosteliaceae > Protostelium > Protostelium mycophagum. The sequence continues at coordinate 82,694 of MZNV01000033.1, read as the reverse complement.
ACAAGTATTGGATCGAGAAAGCCAGAAATATTCCCCCAATAAATTATAATATCTTTTAGAACCTCCATAATTTATGTGGAATCATCTGGAAATATTACCTATTGAGAGAGAGGAGAACATTAAAGCAGTGATGTGTCTGTAAAATATTTTGGTGCAGAAAACTCGTGTTCAATTGTAGAGTGGAAAATCCTGAGAGAGATGAGTTTCGGAATCATCGGCAGGCTCTGAACGTCAGGACTGCAGCAAGAGGAGATCTTCCCTGATCTAACGCCACGTCATGACACAATCATCTACTGCCGCCACGGCACAACCACCACAAAAAGAAGAGAAGCAAAAAAATAGAAAATTAAACATTCTCATAGAGTCTTCCAAGCATTTTCTCGCCGGAGGTATAGCTGGTGCTGTCTCAAGAACCAGTGTCTCACCTTTAGAAAGACTCAAGATTTTATTTCAGGTACAATTTTTCAGTCCTGACACAGCCCCTTCTATACCATCGAATCGTGTTCTTGACAACGAATGTGTCGCGTAACAAATGAATGATTTCTCATTGATAATGCCGTACTTAAAGATGATGATGTTCTCATAGAAATAGGTCCAACCCGCAAATAATAAGGAATACATCTCCATTAGTGGATCTTTGAAAAAAATGTACACAGATGAAGGTTGGCGTGGGTACTTCAAAGGAAATGGAACCAACATCGTCCGAATTGTCCCATACTCTGCAGCTCAATTTGCTGCTTTTGAACAATTCAAGAGGATGTTGATCAAAGAAGGAGAGAAGGATCTTACTCCTCTCAACCGTCTCAATGCAGGTCAGTCACTTTTATTAATATTTATTACTTGATGTGAATTCACATTTCAATCCAAATTATTTTTATATCACGCAATGAAAAGATGTGGATGAGTGCTTAACATGAGATCAGGAGCTCTGGCTGGGATTGTCAGTGTCGTCGTGACTTATCCCCTCGACTTGATAAGAACGAGGCTCTCTGTACAGAGCACTACAAATCCTCAGTACAAGGGCATTGTAGACGCCTGGTTAACTATCGTTAGGGGTGAGGGAGTCGGTGCATTATTCAAGGGTGTCACCGCCACTGTACTCGTAAGTCATTTTATCTCTTGAAAATTTTGTTTATTTTTCAATAAAAAAATATTTCATTCATATTATTTTGAGAAAGGTTGATTGTGGATGATAGAGGGGTTGAAATAGATTAATCTAATCTCTTATATATTAAAATTGATTAATCTAATCTTAGGGTGTTGCCCCTTATGTCGGCCTGAATTTTATGACATATGAGACAATGAAGGCCTTCGTAAAATCAAACATATCCCCAGAGCCCACCACTGTGCAACTGCTAACTTGTGGAGGTGCTGCTGGCGCCATTGCACAGACCAGTGAGTTACTTTTCATTCAATCTTCGTCTTTAAGAAATATTGCTGTTAGATGGGGATTTTGAATGAATTATTATCATCGTGCATTATACAAATGCATCAACTGACGTATCACAGTTACGTATCCTTGTGACGTGTTGCGACGCAAGATGCAGATGCAGGGATTCAGTCCTGATCACCCAGTATACGGTAATACAATCAATGCTGTCAGGACAATGTGGCGGCACGAAGGTCCCAGAGGTTTCTACAAAGGTCTCATTCCAAATTACCTCAAGGTATGCCAATAAACTCTCTTGCTTAATAAGAGACAATAGGTGGTACCAGCCATCAGTATCAGTTTCGTGACGTATGAGTACTGCAAGAAATTCCTCGGAGGTTGAAGGAACAATAAATCTTGATCCTTCAGCTGCGGCTCACAACTCATGTCTAAAATAAGACTCGAAGTTGTTTGTGTACTCTTTACAGATTGTACATCATTGAACCTTATCGATTTTGTTTCATGAAGATTACAAATGACAGATCACCCTCTTCTTTTATCACTCCGTGAGCTCTCATATCTCTCCTCTCTACCATGTCTTTCTCCTCTATCATGTCTACCATGTCTGTCAGATCGGCCCTGCCCTTCCTCTTCTGGTGTCTGTCTCTTCCGATCTTTCTTCTCCTCTTCTAACCTAGGGGGGAGTTATGTCTGTTCTATGTGTAATTGAAAGTCTCACCTATGTTTATACTCGCAATGATCCACCCGAATTGTTCTTCCAGCGAGTTTAATGCCGTTAAAATTGTCTACAGCCAAGACAGTGCTCTTTTGATTTCTGTAGCACAAAAAACAAAATCCTTTCGAGACGCCATCAGCATCTTTGACCAGATTGATGTCCACTATATCGCCATATTGTGAGAAGACACAAATGATGTCTCCTTCTGTGAAATTAAAATCCAATCCACCAACATATATGTATGCACTGTCTTTATATCTGAAATCATCAGCAAAAGCAGCTTTGTGTTCACTCACCTATCATGCCAAGAGCCCGCCGTTCCAGCTAGTCCACGTCGTATTTCTTGTTCATTAATCTTCTCGATCGCCTTGACCTTGTTCATCCTTTTGTGAAAAGCACAGAGATCAACAGTACGTAAGTTTCACAGACGCACACCACTCACAAAATAACAACCGCAACATTTTTGCTTCAGACCAGATGAGCAGTGTCGAGGAGTTGGAGGGTGAGTGTTGTCCTCCATAAAAATCATTGAAGCCTGAAGATTATCCAAATGGGAGGACCGAACAAGTTCGGCTTCTTGATGAAGATAGACTTTTTCAAACGAGGGCAGTAGAACAGCAGACGATACAACCTACAAGAGAAGAGGAAGAAGATGATGAAGAGGAGGATTTGGAGTATCAATCGGAGACAATTTTAACTATTTTGAAGCCTGTCTCCATCACCATGCTTTTTGTCATATGGGCTGTTAAGACAGTCTCTATCTCCGCTGTTGCTTATACAGTCAGTGCCTCACCTGTATATATGGTCTATAATGAATCAGGCAAGATTAAACGTTTTTGTGATGTTCCTTTTCTGAATTTAGCAGCCAGCGATTCGAATCTCTTGAAATTCGGAGGGGCCCTTCTTAATGCACTCATATTTGTCGCTCTCATCACTGTGGTCACCATTATCTTTGTTATATTATATAAGTATAGATGTTATAAGGTGAGAGTCTTTTCACATGTAGCTACTCACGTCTTCAGATTCTTTATGGTTGGCTTATCACCTCTTCTGTGATGATGTTTGGTGTCTTTGGTGGTGTACTTGCCTAGTAAGTCACATCTTCATGTACAACGTAGATTAAAAGAAGAATATTTAATTGAGCTAGTCTTTTGCTTCAGGCGTATAATCTGCCTTTGGATTGGATTACATTCACCTTCTGTTTGTGGAACTTTTCCGTTGTCGGAGTACTGACTGTATTCTGGCACGGCCCCACCAAAGTGAATCAGACCTACCTCATTCTCATCGGCGGACTGATGGTGAGGAATTCAATTCCATCATCATCTCACATTTATAAAGGCTATATTTTTCACAAGACTTCCTGAGTGGACAACATTCACGATATTAGCACTCATTGCTATATATGGTGAGTAATCCATGCGATTTTATCAGAATGTTCACAATGGGACAGATCTGATCGCGGTGTTGTGTCCAAAAGGACCATTGAAGATGTTGGTTAATCTTGCACAAGAGAGGAAAGAGCCCATACCCGCATTGTTGTATAATGCCTCAGTCTATATGATGATGGCGGATAAAGAGATACAGATGCCAGAACAATCAAGTCAGTATTCATCATCATTCTATTTTGGTTCTGAAATATAACAGGGAGAAAGGGCGTTAAGCTTGGTCTGGGTGATTTTGTATTCTACAGTGTACTTATAGGAAGAGCTGCCATGTTCAACATGATCACAGTTTTCACCTGTTTTTTTGCCATCATCACGGTATGACAACCTCCAAGGATGACACGAAGCTGAATATTCCAGGGATTGTTCTGCACCCTCTTATTGTTGGCGATATTCAGAAAGGCTCTACCCGCTCTTCCCATCTCCATCGCGTTGGGAATCATCTTCTACTTTGCCACATCATTCTTCCTATACCCTTTCATTGTAAATTTATCATTCAACCCAATCTTCGTGTAATAGCACATCATTGGAAATAAACAACAAAACCAAATCATTTGGTGTTTCAACTTTCTAACACTGGAGCCGACACATTTATAGATTGTCAGTAAAGTAATTACAACCAGAAGGACCAACGAATTTCGACGTAAAATTCTAGGGTCATCATGAACTGAGGTTTGGCAGGAGATTTGGATGTTTTTTTGATTCTTTTCAATATCTCCGGTATATGGATGTAAGAGTTCTCGTGAAGGATCGTGGTTCCGTGGACAAGACGAAAAGTTACTCGTTGTAGAAGGTCGACGTCATCGTGTGTTGATTGCGACAACATCACAAAAACTTACGAAAAAGCATGGCGACACGCACACGTTTACTGCTATGCCTCTTCGCCTTGACCTTCTCACTGGCCTCCCGAATCGAGATTGGAGGTCGCGACGACTTACCTCACGGCTGGACAATAGATCATAACACCAGAGTCTCCCTCCACACCGTTGAATTCACTGTCTTTCTCAAGTAACAGTCACGACCAATTGACATTTTGTCGATTGATTCTTTTCAGGCACCAAAATCTGTTTGGTTTGAAAGAGAAGTTCGACGCTGTGAGCGACCCTGACAGCCCTGAATACGGTCGATTTCTCACAACTGAGGAGGCTTATGCCTTGATCGCCCCTAAAGCTGAACATGTGGAGGTTGTTCGCAACTGGTTGAAACAATACTCTCGAGCCAAAATCATAGAATACACCGATCATTTTACCGTGAGTGACCTTGTGAGTGGAAATCAAACTCAGACGTTCTTAGGTCCGGACGAATGTGCTCACCGCTGAGAAGATCTTACAAGCCAAGTTCAAGATGCACCATCACACAGCTGGCCACACTCTTCTCAGAGTCCACGGAAAGGTGAAGCAGCTCAGTGTCTTTTTATTGAATCTTTCAGATGTCCGTACCCGCAGAGGTCCATGAGTGCATCCATTTCATTGCTGGTGCGACTGAGCTCATCACTTCAGCCACCTCCGGACACATTACTGCGAAGAGGTAGGCACTCAACGCCTTTGGTTGGTCTTGACACCTTCAGAACCTCTGGCACCTCTATACAACCCCTTGTTGTCACTCCTTCTGTGCTAAAGAATTTCTACAACGTCCCTCCCAATTCGAAGACTGTCAGCCGCAGAACTGTCAACGGTATCGCTGCCTTCAATGATCGTTATGATCTTGGCGCGCTTATGGTGAGGTCCTATGCATTCATCAAGAGTTCACTAAGAGTTGACAGACGTTCCGCGAGGCGTACAACTTGGCCAACTTTTCAGTGACCAACTACGGCCCGACAGACAACCAAGTGAGAAGACTATCTTATAATATGCTCATTATGTTATTCTCATTATCCATGTTCTCATCTCAAAAAGGTCGCCGATTTTGTCGAGAGTGACTTAGATGTCCAGTATATATCCGCAATGGCAGAAGGTAAGTGAATATAACAATAATAAATAGTAATATGAGATATAGGTACCGATCTATTCTTTGTACAAGAGCCCAATGGGTACTGGGTTCTCCAGTTTCTGGTGGATGCACAGAAAGTGATCAAGGGAAGGAAGCCAACAGTCTACTCCATCTCTTATGGTTGGTTTGAGATGCACCAGTGCATTTTCGCTCCGGTCAACTGTCCAAAGGTAATTGATATATTTGATATACGTCTTCAACACTTGTAGCTTGGATACACGGGAGAAGTCTACGTCAATCGCACGGATACCATGTTCCAATTGTTTGGTGCCACTGGAGTATCTGTCTTTGTTGCTGACGGTGATGATGGAGCACCAGGATACAACTGTCCGCTTGATGGGAACGTTAAGGTGTGTATATCTTCGAACCCACATGTTTATTGTTATAGTTCTGTCCCAATGGGCCCTGCCTGTACTCCACTACTTCTTGCCCCGCAGTAACCATAACCGGATTTGGAGCTCAATGCAATTACCCAGCCACTGGCCAGAGAGAAACACAACCTGGGTGTTTCACAATTGAGAGCTCAGTCTCCCTGGGGCCATTATTCCAAGCGATGTACAAAGCCAATCCTCAGTGTGACTTGAGCTTTGTCGGTCCTTTGAGCTCAAAGTGCGCTTGTGAAGACATCAAACCGGTCACTCTGAATGGTGTGACCGTCAAGGGTTTCACGTTCAACCAATCCTTGGATACAGTATTCGCCCCAATCTGGCCCGGGAGCAGCCCTTTTGTCACCAGGTACCTTCACTTCTCACTTGGTGTAAATATTGAAGCAAGTTAGTGTCGGGGCCTCGTTCTTCACAACTAAAGATGGAAGTACAGTCTCTTCTGAGATTGTATCTAGCACCCTCACTGGGGCTGTCTTCACAACAGGAGGTGGATTCAGTTACTTCCAATCACAAGAACCATATCAAGCAGCCGCCGTGAGAGAATGGGTTGAGAAGGCGGGAAGTAAAGCACCTCCATCATGGGCCTACTCACCTCAGCTAAGAGGATATCCGGATATCATCTTCAACGGCAACAATTACGACGTCTACCTTAGCAATACCAGTCACACATGTAATCATATCATCATATCAATCCATACTGACCGTTTTTAGCCGTCGGCGGAACGAGTGCAAGTTCTCCTGCCTCTGCGGGATTATTCAACTTGATCAATGATGCACTTCTAAGCAAAGGAAAGACACCTCTTGGTTTTCTGAACCCCCTTTTGTACAAGGTAATCTTTTGTATGTGATGTCTATATCTCACTCATATACAGATGGCCAAGGCACAGCCATCCACTTTTAACGATATCACATCCGGAGACAACAAGTGTGACGGAATCTTGTGCTGTAAGTATGGCTACACTGCTGAGGAGGGGTAAGATATCATTATTTATGGTTATTGTCTCATGTGAACAGATGGGACCCTGTCTCTGGTCTTGGTTCTCCAAACTTTGGAGAGATACTCAAGTTCGTGATGAAGTTGAAAGGACTGTAGATTGCAGACTCTCAAAAATAAACATCTCTTAAGTCTTTGAGGCTGTAATTTATTGTTCCACTGGTGGAATTTCATTTAATTCAATTCTTTTCTATCACATTAAAATAAGTGAGGTGATCGTCAACACTCAAGAACCAGAATTGGTTGCTACAATTTGGGTCTAAGCCAGATCAGAATCGTACCATTTTACATTTTTACCTTCGGTCTGTATACAGCGGTGTATTTTGGTTGCATTTCGGTTGTACAAAAAATATTCATTGTCGACGTGTTGGAAGTTTAAAGAAATTGGTGGTTCGTGTATGACAATATCTCTTCCATTCGTCACACGCACAGATTTTCCCAAATTTGAAGAGAGAAATCTCGCGAAGAATTCATTTCCAACTCTATAAATGTTAATTTTTAATTTTAGTTTCATGTTTCAATGAATCTATTTGAAATATGATGAACCAACCTGGGAGAGCCAAAAGTCCATAATTGTACTCTCTGCTTGTCTATAAGACCATGAACGATGTGGTCAGCAGCAGCAATGGTGGCTAATGGTGCACCAAAAGAATATCCTGAATCATTTCAGATAAGTACCAATTTGTGGACATACCAACAAATGTAACTGGTCGGCGAGGGAACATTTTTGTTAGTTGAGCTAATGCTGCACGTGTCTGTTTTTGTACGGCCAGGTATGAATTCAAAAAACCAACGTGAACCTTACTGTTTTATTGTTGGATCTTAAATATGAAAGTGTACCTTGGCTTCGGGGATTGCGCTGTGGAATGGCGTAACACCAAAGTAAAGCATGCTCTCTAAAAGATTCAGAGTGTTATTGAGCGCCCTGTACGCCACGACAACTGGATGAATGTCAACTTGACGTCACTTCTGCTTTCTCACTTGTATCTTGCGTATAACCAACGTAGCCGTGAAGAGAGTCGTTGAAAGCTCCAAGCATGTGTGTCATCTTCACTTTTGGAGTCTGCGGCCATCTGCAAAATGTGCAATTCCTGTGTCGCATCAGTCGGCATCACTGGCCACCAGAATACCATGATCTCAGCTGAGAGGCCGTTCCAACAGCGGTCAATGACAACAGGAATCTTGCCTTTGCATCTTCAAACGTGACCTCATCGGCAAGGACAGATTTTGAGCTGGCAAATGACAGCAACACTAGAACGGAGAGAGCCAATCTCATCTTGGAGAACTTTATAATTTTGTGATCTTGTCGAAAATTGGTTTCCGTCGGGATGTTGTGCCGATGGCGCGGAACTCGTTTGAATCACCACCCGCGGAGAAATCCCAACCTGTCACACAATCAATTTAAATGAAACCGGGAAGGCCTGCACTGTTCAAGGTACTCCTGACCGAAGATCATCCAGATACTAACATTTTTTTAATTTTTTTTAATCATTTATCAAAACCACCCAGTGAAAGGTTCTGACAAGGGGAGGTTTCTTTTGGTTTAGCACTGATCAGCCTTCTTTTTTTTGATAGATAGATTCATTAGAGCTGGAGTCAATCTTCCTCTTCTTGTAGGGTTTCCCTCGATGGGGTCGTCACTGAAATATTTAGATTTAGTTAAAAAAGAGAATAAGGACTCTCTAGACCAGACTCAGAGATAAACAGAATATTTTTGCATCTGGAAGTTGTTCAAATATGTCATTATATTAGTAAATTTAATGATTTTTGTGATCACAATACATGTCATCTGATTTGGTTAACGGTTGATATCCGTCAACATTGAGCATGAAATACATTCAATATCTACAACAGCAATATATGCATGTTCAATGGTAATGGTGGCAATCTTACAGCAGGTGCAATCTATTTATGTTGAAGGATTTGTTGCAAATTATATAATTTCGTCTAAATATTGAGACGAAATATAATTTATAAATTTTTCCAACAATCAGAAGCATGTTATGGTCCACTATAATATTCCCTTTTTATATGATGATCTGCATCCTTCGCACACATGAAGTTTACATAAATTCCTGCAGGAAAGGAACCATTTCTATTACTTATTATTGAGAGGGGAATATATAAAGAGGACAACTCCGGAGTAAGATCAGTTTTTTATGAAGACCAAGGCAAAAGTGGGGCCTTCTCCTTCTCTTTCTCTGTGAATTGAGTTATGGTTGCTTTTGGATGGAACATCTCTGGAACATTCTCCCAACCTATTTCTTCACCGAGTATGTCGTTGTTTGCGTAGCATGATGTGGTACTCCGTGTGTTGGCAGGCATCACTTTCATGGCTAAATTGTACATTGCGATCAGAAATCCTCCCAAATTGACTACTAGTGCTCTACAGGAAATCAGAATGAGATGAAATGGTGTTGCGTATACCTGTAACCCTGCTCTGGGTAATGTGCTGATGTATACTCCTTTGAGTAGGACAACATACCATTCATGGTCTTGTACAGAGATGAGGAAGCCCACATGGATAATTGTCTTGCGTCTAACACCCACGTAACTCCCAGTATGGGATCATCATATGGGCCTTCCACCTTGTTCAATGCAGGGATTCTGTGTCGTAAAGTGTGTTCGTTATTAATTATTCTTCTCTTGATGATACTCTGCATCAGCTTCTCGTCGTATGTGTTGGGAAGTAATTCATAATGTACGGGACGATTATTCTAACACATGTGAGTCACATGTAATTTCACTGTAAACAAGCGTGTTCGCACCTTATCAACACCATAAAACCTTTGAAAGAACCATCTATCGATTGGTTCTCTCTCCTCAACAGGCGTACTTGTTTTAATCAGTACAGAGCAATGACTAACAGAAATTATTTTTGCGTTCTCACCTGTAAGAGGAGTAGAAAGCGTCCATGTTCGGATAACCCCACAAGGACCAGTTATCGCCCTTGCCACTGCGCCATTCTTGTGTATTATATATTCTTTTCAAAGATAGATTCAAAATTTCTTCGAGAGAGGTCCGTGGCTGGTGAACATTAGAATCATGCATTTACGTAAGAGAAGTATGACCTAATGAAGACAGCTCACTTTTCCGGACTGCTCCTCTTGCCATTCTGCGATGGCAAATCTCAACAAAAAAGTTGGGTGCTGTTGCCACTCAGCCAGAGGTAATGCAAGCGTAGATTGAAAATCTTCAGCCTCGATTTTGGCCCTAAAGGTGGAGAGCGCGGTCGGAAATGTCCTCAAGAATGATTGACATCTCGTGAGTTTTGTGTTCTCAGGGAGTTCTGCAATCGCCTTCTCAATGTTGGCATCCCATTGATGAAAATCGACCATCGTGATTGTGGTGAGCAGGAAAGTGTGCTCGTTGATTTTCATTCCCCGACGGCAGGCTGGTTTTTCGGTTGTTTTTTGTTTTCGCAGGGACCAGACATCAGCACATCGATCGCCACACAGACTCCCGAGATTTTTAAATACAAAAGACCTTCTTTTAGAAGCGGTGAGTATTTGTGCGCGGCCTTATGAAGCACAAACCGCAATACAGCAAAATGATTTAATTCTTCAAAGTTTATTAGAACTTGCATCTTTATTTGCGTTTTGTGACATCCTCAGAATCATAATGAGTCGAAAGAAGGAGAAGGTCAAGATTGAATTTACGATCGTACTTCAACAGCTTCGCGAACTACCAAAATATGCGATAGGTGCTAATTTATACTTGGAATGTAAGAGAGGAAAGAAGGCGCAGGGAACAAAGACATCTAAAACGGTTAATTCGAAAGATGGAAATGCAAACCTCAACAACGAGAGACTAACTTGGGAAGTCAGTATGTTTCAAAATCCAAAGACGAATCAATGGGAGCCAAAGAAGAAAATCGTCTTCACAGTGAAAGAGGTAACCATTATCCATACCTCACAACTTCGGCCTTCAGAATGAGAGACTTTTTTTCTATACCAGGATATACGTTGAATAATGCAGCAACATCCAGGACTCAAGTCAGATGGAAGTAAGAAAGGTTCTGATCTCTTTGCGGCAACCATGCTGTTGACAGAATACGCCACTGCCGGTCTCATAAAGACTGAGATTCTAAAGTTTGGAAATTCAAAAGAAAAAATGAAAACGAACCTCGTCGTGAGTTTATTTTTGATTTCTTATATTGCAGATTTAATTTAATTAAATTTTTTAGTTAAAAGTGGAGACGAAATTTCTGAAGATTGGAACCAATGATATCGTCAAGTAATTCATTTCTATTTTTATTATTATTTCGAACAATTATCTGATGATATATAGGGCAGATGGTGCAGTGAAACCGTCACCCTCACAACCAGTATTAACACAGATGAGTGAGACGTATGTCATGAAGCCATCCAACTCCATGACGGAGACGGAGAATATAAGTGTAGATAGTGACAGCGTGAGTATCCATATGTGTATGAGGGAATATAAATATATATAGATATGTATATACGAATATATATGTGTATAGATGTAATATGGATAGGTCCATGAGCCAGATCCATTTGAAGAGGATGATGATGATGACTTGGACGATGATAATTCAGACGAATACATACCACCCGTTCAGACAAAGAGTGCCCCGGTCAGGGGTAAGAAGGACGACGCAGATGACAGATCCGCTGAGATATCACAACTACAACGCATGTTGGATGATATCAAAAAAGACAAAGAAAGGGCGGAGAAGAAAGCAAACAAGTGAGTTCCATAATTATAAAATATAAATTTATGAAAATAGTTTATCTGCCCAATTAAACGATGCACGCGAGCAGATACAAAAGTTGGAAGAAGAGATTGAAGAATTAGAATCAAATTCGAACGGCCATAGCAACAAATCAATCGCAAAAGCCACCACACTACAAGTAAATACGTACAAAATTCATCGCTCAAAAACAGTCAATTCTGGCGCTGAGTGGAATTTTATAATGATGTAATCACCCCTGCAAAAAGAATTTCGCCTTTTCATTTTTCGAAAAGATTCATAACATTTCAAATATGTCCCACAAATCACTTTCGTTTAAACAAATGCGAAGACTGCGGCACACCCCACAGTTCAAATCTCATGCGAACAAGACGCCAGCATCACGTTTTTGTTTGCATTCTCATAGAAATAGGACGACAGCGAAGTGGAAGATCTTCGTAAAGATAACGCAAGACTGCAAAAGAAAATCTCAAAATTGGAGGCTGATCTACTCGCCGCTAATACACAAAACCAACAATTGATGGCTGCCGCGAAGAATTCTTCTGACGGGGGAAGAAGGTGATGATTTTATATTTATTCTATATTAATTTACAATACAGGCCATCATTAGAAGATGTAGATAGGAAGAAATTACGGCCATTTCCTGTTGCTGGCGCTGGCGGTCGTGCAGTCTCCAGTGAGATTTCTATTGCCAATATCCCACATCATTTTCTCATTGATATTTTTGAATTTTCATCCATTTTATTTTTATATTTTTTAGGCTCACCATCTGTTGCGACGATAAGTCTGGGTGGAGTTAAAGAAGATAACACATCCACACAAGATTCCTCCAAAACAGATGAGATCTTAGAAACAATCATCAAAAATATCAACAAACATACGATAGAGGTGAGAGATCTTGACACATTTGTTTCACATTGCACAAAAATGCTGAGTATTATTTTCGTTTGACCTGCAGTGTTCGGCTGTCAGATGGGCGAGGCTGCAGATAGTAAAACTTGGCAAAACATAGAAATTGTCGCATTTTTGAATTTCGAGTAGGTGACTGATGCTGACGTGGAAGAACTGACACATTGGCTCTCATTCTCTATCAATATCTTTAAGGTGAAGTTTTATTCTGTTTTATAATTCCTACTAACCAAATGAAATAAAATGATTTAAATGTAAAGGTATTGCGCCACGGTACGATAACCATATCAGTCGATAAGAAGAAACTAAAAATGAATCTGAAGTCGAAAGACATCGCCCAGATGGACACACTCAACAAATTCCTCCACCACATGAAAAGCTTATGCTTCGACCTCTACTGTGGATTGCTTCACTGCATATATAACGTGTGTATCATCGCAGATTTACATATTAATATTTGAAATTGAATGAAAACAGCAATTATCTTCGAGTTTAGAGGGATTTTTGGAAGGGTTATCGAGGTATTTATTTTAAAGTTAAGTGAGAATGTTGACATTTTTAGAAAACAAGATAATTTTGAACTACCAGAGGTGAGAACACTCGAATTGTTAATTTTTTTTGTTTGCAGACGCCAAAATTATCAAAAGATGCACAGGAATAATATTTCCTTTTTGACATAAAATTCACGAGAGAACAAAACCCACCGTTGTAATCTTCTCTTTATTGAAATATTGTCAGGCACTTCGAACACTGATAAGGAGCTTGAGCGGCAATTGCATGTCTCAATATATCTCAGAAGCAGTGATTTCACAGGTGTTCAGTTACATAGACAGCCAGTTATTTAACCTCCTATTGAAAAAGACCAACTTGTACAAATGCGGTTATGGCTTCAAATTAAAGGTGGGAATAACGATGCCTGATTTGTTGATGATTGATTACAGATTCTAATCAGCAAATTGGAATCAGCCTCGAATAAATGCATCAAACAGAATTTAAACATCAATTTCTCAGTGTAAGTATCTCGTTGTCAATCATGATACCTCATCGTGATTCATCTTTATAGTGGAGATCATCTTCATTTTGTGAAAGAAGCAGCCAATTTATTGATCATGGACAAGTCCACCATGTCGGATTCAGATGTTCGGAATCAGATGTTCCCCCACCTGAATCTCACACAAATAGCATATTTCTTGAAATATTTTGAACCAGACGAGTGAGTACAGCCAAAAAGGATGACGTGTTTACAAGGCGTAGGGTGTCGCCTGATGCAGTGCCGAGTAATGTGAAGAAGTCAATCGGGGATGAGGCCAAGAGGCAAGGAGGCAACTCCTCCATGCAGATGGATCACTTGCACATCGAACAGATCAATTTGGTCGCGAATCTTCTGTAGCCGGAATGAAACGACCACACATTTCGAATTTATTGAATTTGTTGAATTGTAAAATGGAATTCATCGTAGAATTTTAATTTCATAAAAACGCCTTTTTATTTCCAAAATCAAGTGCTATCCACAGAGTTGCTCCTCTTGCGTTTTAGTGCCGACAGAATATTCAAAAGTTCTGAGGTGGAGGGTCTCTTTGTCGGATCGACGTCCCAGCATCGGGTGATGATCGAGACGATCTCGAAAGGGATGTGATGATCGTCCGGAATGCTGGGCCGGAGATTGTGCTGGGCTGATTGAACGAGGATCTGTATGGGCTGTGTGATGAATTCATACTCGGAGAAGGGCCTGTCTTTGTCAATCAACACACAAATACAGAACTCACAGTTGGTGGTGTCCTTTAGAGGCTCTGAACATCATCTCCCACATGACCATACCTGCACCATCATTACATCTCTTTCTCCACGGAATTCTCACCTAAACTATACACATCTGAACTTGTTGTGAATTTACTCCCAAGATATGTCTCAGGGGCACAATAACACATCGTCCCTCTAACTTGATAGAATGTATTCATGTTGTCACCTGCGCAGTTCAGTGCAAAGACTTTCAAGATTCACGAGACCTGATACTAATCTGGACAGGCCGAAATCGCAAGCCTTCACGAACCACGTGGATGTAACCAGGAAATTCATTGACTTGATGTCTCTGTGCAGGATCTGTGGAACGTTCGTGTGAAGGATGTGTATGGCCTGTACCATCTGTATTGAGAACTTGATCATCTCGTCCCATCCAAATATGACGTTATTGTCTTTGAGGAGATCGTAAACACTGCCTCTGCTGCAATATTCCATCACGAAACATGGCTTTGGCTCTATAGAAGCTCCTAAAAACTGCACGATGTTCTCTCCTCTGATGGCGCTGCATCATCGTCATCCATCTCGTCCAATGTCTTACACTTCACCTCATCACTTTGAATTCGTGTTTGAATTCTTCAATCTTTGACAAAACACCATCCTTGACCAGTACTTTGATGGCCACCTCTTGTCCATTGAAAAATCCTCGGAATACTTCTCCAGAGTTTCCTGCAACCTTCAATGATGAGACGTGCATGATGGAGCCTCACCAGTTCCGAGTAATTCTGTAAATTCTAATTGAGTTGGCGCGATCCATTCAACTGTGTTGTTCTCTGGATCGTTCTTAAACCTCTCCACCTGCAGAAATCAGAAAATATTGCAAGTGTCACAACACCTCTTTCTCTCTTGAAAATGGGAATAGTTCAATCGGATCAGGTATGGACACTTTCTCATTTGGTGATGGAAACCTCTTCTGTAGATATGTCAGGCTACTCGGATGGACCAAACATCCGATGAATACATCACCTTCAAATCTGACAGCCTCATCCTTCCTTTCGGGGTAGAAGGCGCTTTCGGTGACTCTGGGTTTATCCTTCTCTCAAGCTCTTCTTTCTTCATCTTCTCTATCGCCTGCAATATACGAAGCCTGTCTCCAGCCAGCGACACGCCAGCCTCTAAAAGGATCCGATCCTCCACAAATAACAACACGTCCTGAACTGGTCAGAGATGCCAGTACAAAGAATAATCACCTTGAATATTAACTCTTTGATCAATACGGACAGCCACTTGCTCATATCTATCGCCTAAACATTTTATTTCGATTTCAAATAACTAAAAGTAAGATCACCTGTAACCACTGGCTCAGCTCAACTGACTTGCTGACCATATTGATGATCTCTTCGTTTCCATATTCTAAAGCTTGTTCTAGTCCCGTTTTGGACTTTGATGTCCCTCTAAAGTTGGGGTTCGCACCTCCAGATAACAGCATGTGCACGAGATCTTTTCGGTTCAGTTGTATGGCGTAATTGAGAGGTGTGTGTCCTTCGTTATTAGCCACGTTGAGCTCTGCTCCGTTATCCAGTAGTAATCTATTATCATTTAATTCTGTTGGAATATATATGATCATTTGAGTTGACCATACCGTGTTAAAATGGCCCTGATAGCCTTGTTGTATATGGCCACGTGAAGTGGAGTCTCTCCTTCTTCATCCTTCTCACTGATTCGTGCACCTCTGGATATCAAATAGTTGAATATCTCTTCTATAGAAGATGGATTGTAATATCTCCTGCAGAAAGTGTGCAGAGGAGTACATCCAGCATCGTTCTTCGCATTGACGTCCAAAGACGAATGACCTAATAAAGCCCGGACCATTCTCTCGTTGCCACTAAAAAATGTAAATTGAAATGAAGGTCTTTCAGATCAAAATCTGCTAATCTTCAAGACAACGACTCACGATTCAATCGCTGTATGCAGGACTGTCTGTCCATTTGAATCGGTCGTATTGATGTCTAGTTTGTTATTTATATATACTTGTACAATCATCTCCACAGCCATGGCATCCTGGTCACGTTAATGATGAATGCAGAAAAAGACTTACAAAAAGTGATATGGCGGTGTGAAGAGCTGTCTGTCCCGCCTCATTTGGTACATTTAATGTGTCAATCACCTGTCGCTTGTCAGTGGTCACCCCAAAAGAATTACTACCTTTTTCTTTAAGAGCTTCTTCCGCAGTGTAGCGTAATCTTTCTTGGTAATCACGTGATGCAGTTTGTATTTCTCGCTGTCTGATGCGCTCTTATCGAAATTTCTCAAAAAGGACCCTGCTTTGCGTCAGTATTTGCAGTGATAATAATATTTTGTGCCGTACCTGCCCTTCCTCTTCTCGGGGTTAAATTTCCGCTGTCCACACTTGATAGATCATCAAAAGACCCCTGTAAATATCGTTCATACATTGATTTCATTTTTTACTGACCGTTCTCTGTACAGCTTGATGTGCAACGCTGATCTTGGGGCCATCAGGGGGCAATTCAAAACAATAATAAGACGATGATTCGTCCATGAATTCATTCGCTACAAGGTCACTTCTCTTTAGACATACTTCAGCTTCTCACCTCTCACTACAGAATGGAAGAACCCATTAGTTAATAATTTGTTTCCTAGTTGTATGGCATCTTCACGTGATTCCACCTTGCCTTCGATGGGGTCCTCCGCCTATTTATATCAATATAGAATAAACGGTAATTATGGTTCACGTTCTCCAAGAGCCAACCGACCGCCTCTTTGCCTGTGAAAGACGATTTGTAATTTTTCATCATGATTTTTCTGTCTTTTAGTGGCATGCCTGAATCTATTCTCTTCATCTTGATGGCCAGATCCTGCATCTGACGCACAATAAATATAAAAACTCAGATCTACTCATACCCATCCTTGTCCTATTAACTTGCTGAGTTTGTGTTGATTGTTGTGAGCGGCAATGAGGATTTCGCAGGTCTTGACGAAGGGTCTGAGGGAAGTAGTAAATTCCAGAGTGAAAGGGCTGCTCCTTCCACCCACTCCTAATATAGAGGACAGCTGTCTGGATCCATCCCTCTCTCCCTTTTCTTGTTAAGGTCTTTTAGAGGATAATAAATTATATCTTATAATCGAGAAGAGTTAGAAATGCCGCTCAGATCAGACTTGTGGGTGAGCCTACGGCATCACGTTTAAACATTTAACTGTTTTTATTTTGAATCATTGATTGTTCAGCTTTTATTACAACAGACGGAAATATATGAGACTAATACATCTATAATCCACGACGGCTTTCTTGACAATTCGAAACCTCTTGAGATTAGTTTTACCTTTCTTGGTGGCTTGAACAAGGGTATACACAAAAAGTTGGTTACGTTGATGTCGAAGGAACCACCCTTCAGCTTTAAGACACCATTGTGAATGGTTGGTTGTCTACTCAAGGCAGATTGCACCAGCACCTCAGAGTTCTCATCCAACAGCGAAGAAAATTCTCTTGCATTTGGTGCGGGACTCTTCAGATCAATGACAGCGACAACCTCGATGGGTGGTGCGGGCTGGTCACTCTGAGAAGTGAAATAATAAAAAAATGAGTGGATATGTTTACCTTCCCCTCCTCTGTGGGGATCCTTGTGGTATCGATCACACCGGCATATCCGAAGTCACTGAGGTGATTTAATGAAATCAACGATGAGCTGTCGATACCTATCTGTGACATCCAGGAGAAGAGATAACAATTTCTGGAAGGTGCCGCTGGCACTCTCGTAAAAGTCTGATTGATTAAAATCAGAGATTGATTTATTGACATCTCTCACCGAAGCTGGTGTTGGCTCTCATGACTGCTCTCAACAATCGTGTCTCCTCTTCTGCCTCTGACAAGACCCTCTTTACTGGCGATGGCGGTGTTGTGGGACGAATAACACCGTTCATATTCGTGCTATCCATACTTTTGGACAGATTAAAGGTCATCTTGTTGCTGCGAGGTCCTTCCAGCTTCTTTTGACCCGCCACAAACAGCCTCGGCAATTTCTATGATTACTCACATCTACAATTCGATATTCCATTTGATTTTTTCCCAAAAATGATGATCGGTACACAAACACTACAATCTAAAGATGTCCCCCGGTTTAAAATTGCAGCCTGCCTGTTATGTGCAAGAATAAAAGACAATTTATTTATTCATTTTTTTCAAATCTTCTGCAGCCTTATCGGCCTCTACATTCGCCCTCTCCATTACGATCTAAAAATATAGCTTTAGAATACCCATTAAATGTTTATATTTGGACACAAGGAGATGTTCTTTGCCTTGGATTGATGCTCGTTAAAATATTTACCTTCAGCTTCTGATCAAGTGCTTTTGCATCACGATCGATCTGCATCCTCAGCTCTATAATACTCTGGGCTGTTACTCGATTTTTTGTGCTCTTATTCGTCATGGGCGTATTTTGAAGTAGTTTCTGTGCCTCTGACTGAAAACGTTCCACATCATCCCACAACTGTTCTGATTAATGGCACATATGATTATAGATCATAATGTGTCACCGGTGTTGCAACGGCACTTCTCTGTGTAAAGAGTTGTTTCAAGTTTTCCAATTCTTTGTTTAGATTTTCTGCACTAGTAGCTACCGCCCTCTGGTTATTCTTCCCTTGTGCATGTTTCAGTCTGTTCAAATGTCTTTGTCCACGTCGCAAGACACGTTCAATCTCTTCCTCGACCCACTTCTCATCCAGTGTTGCCTCTAATCTTCTGTTCGATGTCAAAACAACAGAAGACAGACCAACTTTACCGCTTGTTCTTGCCAAATTCAGCAATAAATTCTTTGATTTCGTCAAAGATGTTGTTGTAACCGTTTTCGATCATGAATGCGACCTGTGTACAAATCAGATCCAAAGGAGACAACGATCTCACCTCATCTAAAAGTCGTTTCCAAGAGGTCATCATCCTTCTAGCACTGACTTTGTTTTCACTCTCTACTTGAATGAACTGAGTATTTGTGTTTTTGTGCTCTCACCTTCCTCTTCTTCAATCTCTTCTTGGCAATCTTCTTCTTTATCCTCTACAGAATGATTTGTATATTCTTCAAGTTGTATCGATGCCTTTTTCGCACGTCTATAAGATCTTGCTGCACGCCTGGCAAGATTCGTTCTTTGATCGAGAGGCACAGATAATCGATCTTGCATTTCTGCGACTTGTCGTCCAAACTGAACCGTGTATTCATCCAGCCGACACTGCTCCTCCTCATTCTCATCGTCAGACATCCCAATGTATTGTTGTCAAACTCTCTCCGGAAACTTGTCATCCAAAAAAAAACCAATTCAATGATTTCAGAGTTCTCGTTAAGAACCGCATAAAAACTGTTCCACCGCGTAGAAAAACAAAAACCCACTTTTCTCTGTACACGGAAATCCCTCCAATATTGCTGTCCTATTTCACGAGTGTACACGGCATCTAACGAGGATGTTACCGTAATTTGAGCAGTGTGTATTATGTCTCTGCAGAGACACAGACACAAAATGACTCAACAAAGAGTGCCACCAAGCGAACATCTCACCAAAACTCAGATCCTCTATATTCTCATAGAATGTCTCGTCACCGTCGTGATCAACTTCAGTTTCAACCTCCTTTTTTCTTGGCTCAAATGGCGGCATGAGGATGCCGTGGGAGTCTTTGAAGACCCTGGAAAGTTGATCGCCGCCTTAGTGGGAACTCTCTTTATCGGTGCCACCATCAACTGGCTGGTTGTGGGTGCCATCTGCTCCGCACGAATTCGGAAAGGGGTGAAAGGCCTCACCGGGCTGAGAACGAATTCAGGGTTCTGGTGAGCATGATCTGTGAGCACTTCCGATCTGATTCATCACAGCAAGCTGTTGTACAAGTGTACCGCAGACATGGACATCACTGAACCTGGGAGGTCCTGGGGGGTGAGCTTGTTTGAGTGAGTCTCTGAATTTACTGAACTCCTCAGCAAATCATCCTGCGAATATTGAAGAACATCTTGTCTTCACTCATCTGGGGAACCCTTCTATTCGTATTATTTTGGGTGTCCTTTTTGATCATCATGTTTACGGTGTACGGCGAGAAAGCAAAATACCCGCCCGTCATTGCGGGGGTCATCATGGGTGTATTTGGTGCGGTGATGGCCGCAGTGGAAACTTTACTTGTTAGTTCAATTGCATTGGTACAGGCAGGCATAAAAGCAGAACAGCACCTCGGAAACGAAGTTGATGAAACCCCCGAACCAGTTTAATACAATCATAAATCGTGCGAGAAATCGATCATTGTTTCTTAATCTTAATTTTAACAAAACTAAGATGTGTGCGACATTTCACTCTGTATTTATGGTTCAACTCGCCACCAAACAGTGAACAAAGGAACAATAAGTTGTTGATGCCCAAAATAATAGAAAATAATCGAGCAGAGAATTGCATCCTCTCAATCAAATTGATCAAACATCTCTCTGGTCTCGAAAATGGAGATGTTCATTACGATCGAAAAAGATTGACCACCACGACGCACAAAAAGAATATGTGTTTTGTTCAGACTCTTACCGTGCAAAAGCCAATTTTTTGCGGAATTAAAGGTCAAAGATTCGGAATAGTTGTCCGTTTTTCGCATTGATTCGTGAACAATTGTTTGCCAAGTCACCGCAGTTTGGAGATATTCACTTTCAGCTCACGTCCAAAGTCTGTTTTCAATACATCTGGGTACGGTTTCATAAAGCTGATGCAATCGATTTCTCTCTCCTACCTCTAAAGCTTTTCACCTAAACACATTTTGATCCTCCTCTCTGATCACAATTGAAAAAATATAGACGATCTGAACATAAGTGAAGATGTCCGAGCCTACATCTACTGATAACGTACCTGTCGCTCAATCTGCGACCCAAAAGAAGGAGAAGGCACCCCCCAAACCAAAAGAGAATGGCCGTGGAACAGTCAAGGCTGTCACCTCTGGTGATTCTCTCGTCGTGATTCATCTTGAGAAGGGTGCCCAAGGTCCCCCCCAGGAAGTCGAACTCACTTTGACAAACATTTCCGCCCCAAGATTAGGCAGAAGAAAGTCAAAGACTGCGGCAGCTAGAGAGGATGAGGTAATTACTCTACTCTCTTTTGATCACGTTAATCACTTTTTCAAACTTAGTTTTAAATTAATACAGCCATTCGCCTTCCAAAGTAGAGAGTATCTGAGAAAGAAGCTTGTTGGCAAACAGATCTCGTACCTCATCGAGACAAGAGATCCCAAGTCCGGCAAGATCTATGCTACCGTTTTCTACGGTGCACCAGGAACTCAACCTGAGAACGTGGCTGTATCGATATTATCAGAGGGTTGGGCCACACTCCGTCCCACCGTCAACCGCGAGAGACCGTGAGCAGATCGTCATATCAAATCAAAACTAAAGCTTTTATAGTGAACTCTCCGCGCTTGTGAACGCCACTGAGCAGGCTGAGAAGGCCTCCAGAGGAGTTTTCAACAAGGCTGAAGCCGAGAAGAGCAAGAGACCCTTAGAGAAGGAGGTTAACACCACCTCATTATTCGACAGTGTTAAGGGCAAGCCTCAAGCTGGAGTTGTCGAATCCGTTGTCACAGGATCAAGATTCAGAATCACATTACCTAAGGATTACTCTTCTGTTGAGTTACTTTTGTCTGGAGTTGAGGCACCCAACATCCCTCTTGATGGAGAGCCACAGCCATTTGCCAGAGAGGCCAAGTTCTTCTCAGAGCACCACCTCTTGAACAGAGACGTCCAAGTCATCGTTGAGGGAGCCGACAAACACACTCTCTATGGATCTCTTGTGTCCGGTGAACTCAACATCGGTGAGGAGCTTCTGAAGACTGGTCTTGCCAAATTCGTAGAGTGGAGCGCACAGCGCACTGCTTTCCTCGCTAAATTGAAGGCCGCAGAAGCGTGAGTCATCTCGTAATCTCATGATCCGTTTCTGATGATCGTGTAGTGAGGCAAAGAAGAGAAAGCTTAGAGTATGGAGCACATTTGTAGAGCCCAAGCCACTCTCTGCTGAAGAGAAGAAGAAGGAGCTCAAGACCGGTAGAGAATTCAACGGAAAGGTCACACGCGTCATCAACGCCGGTGCTGTGGTCATCACCGACCAAAACAACCAGCCCAGAGAGATCTTCCTTTCTTCAGTCAAAATCCCCAGGTAAACCTATAACAATATTCCTGAGCTTCTATTGAATTGTGCAGAGCCGGAAACACACAGCCCAGCAAAGCCGAGGAGAATGTCGAGGAGGACAGAAAGGATGCCGTTGAGCGCACTTTGGCTTGGGAAGGAAAGGAGTACGTCCGCAAGAAGTTGATCGACCAGAAGGTCAAGGCCGTATTCGACTACACCAGACCCGGACAACAGAGAGGAAAGGAGACACTACCAGAGAGAGCTTACTACTCTTTATACCTGGAGAAGGTCAACATCGCCGTTGACCTCGTCGAGCACGGACTTGCCACAGTACAACCACACAAGTCTGGAGAGCACAGATCTAGAGATTACGAGTACCTCTTATTTGCCGAAGAGAGAGCCAAGAAGGCACACAAGGGAGCTCACGCTGACCCCACAAAGGCACCCATCGTGAACATTGCCGATCTCTCACAGAGGAAGGATTTGGCCAAGGCCAAGCAATTCCTCCCCTCATTGAAGAGAAGCGGAAAGACAAAGGGAGTTGTAGAATACGTGTTTTCAGGATCTAGATTGAAGATTTACATCCCAAGAGAGGGATGCATGGTCAACTTTATTCTCGCGGGTAAGATCATCATCTTTATAGACTCATATTGATCGAGTATTAGCTGCCAGAACACCCAGAACCAGCAGCGAACAGAACAAGGATGGAGAGCCATTCGCCGAAGAATCACAGAGATTCACAGCCAGCAAGGCCCTCCAACGCGATGTGAGTGTGATGATGAAACAAGAGAAGAAACTAAGTGATTGTAGGTAGAGATAGAAGTATTAGACCAAGATAAGGCAGGAAATTTCATCGGAAACCTGTGGATAGGAAGATACAACCTCAGCACAATGTTGCTCGAGGAAGGTCTCGCCACCTCAAACAGAATGGCCGTCAAGGAATCCGAGTACATGAGAGAGTACCAAAATGCCGAAGAGCAAGCCAAGAGAGGCAGAAAGCACTTGTGGAAGGATTACGACCCAGTGGCTGAAGAGGCCAAGAGAAAGGCCAGAGAAGCTGAGAGAGAGAAGGAGAACCAAGGAAAGCCCAGAGAGATGGTCGATGTACACGTCACAGAGATCCTCAACGGAAACCAGTTTTACGTACAGATTGTCGGCCCCGACGCCCAGAAGCTCGAGGAGCTCATGAAGCAGTTGGAGAACAACACCGAACCCGTCGGCACTCCCGCCCCAGGATCAGTCTACCGTGTTCAGTTTACAGAGGACGACAAGTTCTACCGTGCCAAGGTTGTCAAGATCATCGGTAACGAGGCTGAAGTCAAGTACATCGACTATGGAAACGTGAGTATTCTCTATCTCAACAAAATTGTTGACGTTTTATAGACAGAAAGAGTACCCTTCTCCAGAATCACAAAATTGGACGTACCTCTTGCCACACTCCCTGCCCAAGCTCAGCTTGCCCAGCTCGCTTTCCTCCGTGCTCCCGCACTCGACCAAGACTTTGGAGAGGACTCTGCTGATTACCTGAGAGAGCTCGTTTTGGACAGAGCTATCCAGGCTAACGTCGAGTACAAGGACAACGACGTTTTATTCCTCACCCTCTACGAGACAGAAGAAGACATCTTTGTCAACTCTGCTATCGTCAGCGCTGGTCTCGCCAGACTTGAGAGAGTAAGTTTATATTATCAAGTGCAGTTTATTGATGGTTTATAGGTCAGAGGAAGACAATTTGAGAGCCTCTTGGAGAAGCTGAAGGTCGACGAGCAGACAGCCAGACAACAGCACAATGGAATCTGGCAGTATGGAGATGTCGACTCTGATGATGACGAGCCCCTGAGACCTCAAAAGAGAGGAGCCCCCAAGCAATCAGGAAAGCCCGCAGGAAAGAAGTAAAATACTTCTTCATAAAGTATCTTCATATGATTCCATACTTTCGCTTCTGCTCGTTTTTACTTTGAGGAGGTTGTTGGTGGTGTAATCAAGCAAGTTGAAACATAAACAAAATCACTAACAAGCAGGTTTGTCATGTCTGTTTATTTGGCTCTTGATGAGGGATATCTGTGGATATTTCTGGGCTCACCACGTTGAAATACATCAATATGGACACAGTGATCACCGTTATTCCATAAAATAATTCCATCGTGGGTTTCTGCCCAAAAAACATTACAGAAAGCAGGAGAGTTAAAGCCATGGATACAGCCACAGCATAAATCTTCACCATGTTGTCTGCGTACCTAAAGATCATGAATACAACCCGTTCAATTCACTCGACTGCAAAATACAAGGCAAACAAAATGTCGTGTACATAAATTCTGCTTTTCGGCTGGTGAAAATCAAAGGTAAATATTTTTTAGACCTTTTAGACTTCTGCCGCGAAGATGCATCCTCATTTGTGTGAGATTGCATAATTATTTATTTTTGTACAAAGTGCGAGAATGACAGCCTCAATTATTGTCAGAGAAGAATTTGTAGTTTCTGAACGTTTTTTTGTACACTACAACTCTGTAATAGCATGGCACTTACTTCATGATAAGGGAGACCATGAGCCCAGTCAAGGCATAACTGAGGATAACGGCGGCTGATGTCCACGAGTGTCCATCAAAGAAAGATTGGTCCGGGTGTGTCTCGAGCAGGTAGCCGGCCATGTTGAATATAATCCCAAAGAAGTAGAGGTGCATGTTTTGTGAGTGGAGGGATTCTTTCTTCAAATTGCTCTTCTTCATGATCCATTCTGAGTAATTTCAGAGAAAATTCATTGAAATTTCATGAAAACTGAAGGTAAAAGTAATGTAAATTTCGATGAAATTTACCTGTGGCGATGCCAGCAGCGGGAGACATGAGGGATACTATAATACATAATATGACCCCCGTAGCTGACGTTTTCACTCCTGAATTCGCATTCTGTGATTCACAGGATTTACTCTGGCTGATGGCACAACCGACAGCCAGGAGGAAGAGAGCTGACCATTGCAGACTGCTCAACTTTTTGTTCATCACGATATAGGATAATATCCCTGAAATCATCAGCACATAGATATTCATATTTCATATTCTGAAACTAAACACGAAAGTGTTTATCGCACATGGCAGCAGATTAGATTGTGGCAAAATGACACCATTGTTCAGGTAAATGTCATGTTACCTGTCGTTAAGATCTTCAGGTTGACCAAAATCTGATAGGTGGTGGGATCAACAAACAGAAGTGCGAAGAAGACAATGTTGTTCTGCAGGAAATAAATCAAGGCGGGAGCGCAATACAAGATTGTGTCTGAATTGATCCTGAAGTTGATTTGTGTTCCATCATACAACCTGAATGTGTCACCTTGCCATGTTCTTAAGAATTAACGATCCCTACTTACATTAAAGAGATGACGATGAGTAGCTTCAAGATCTCTGCCAATAAAATGGCGGAAGTAGTACTGTATTTGTAGCCTTGTCCTTGTTGTGAATACGTGATCAATAGAGACTGACAGCTCAACAAAAAGGTCAAGATGATGACCCAGAAGGTCGTCTTGCCTGCTGTCTTCACACGATCCATTCCGTAATTAATGATGCTCTCCACGGTTTTCAGCACTCTTCTTCTGAACCGCAATACCGTTGTCTCACCAGCCGCCCATCATGGCAAAGTGTTCTCATTTTGCAGAGGAAACACTGTATCTCGCGCCAAAGACCAACTTGTGCTCAGCAATGCAACATTGAGAAGGTTCAGTGAACTCCAGCTGAAGGTGGTGTGATAATCCTGAGCGTTGTTCGAAGGAGCCTTCGGAGACGTTCAAAACTAACTCTTTCCAGGGTGCATCAAGTTCAATGAGTGGGCATACGTAACTTGTGTTCCTGTTCTTTGAAAACTCAATTTTTTGGTGATCGACCAAATTATTTGCAACAACGACACGATGAGCTCAGGAGAGATCAATCATTATACAGACCCACAACAATTTATGCAGCCATCACAGATTCCACCCCCTTTTAATCCCACATATAACAATACGACACCAACTTATGCGGATTTACATCAGAGTAATACAAGCAGTCTTAATCAATTCTCTGGCTATCCCAGCTTGACTAATGTCACTGTCCCAGAAGTCCCTGTCGTACGACCTGTCACTGGTTATGCTGCCTCAGCACCTCCAGCCACAGCAGGCGATTTCACCCCTCTTCCTGCCAGCTGGAAACCGGTGCGACTCGATCTTTTTATTCATCTTCTTACATTTCAGAGCGGAGGACAGCCCATCATCCCACACAAACTGACCGAAAGTGACTGTCGAGACATCTTCAAAAAATGGGTCGAATCACTATGGATGGCTCCCACAGGTTTTAAGGTAGAGTCGATTCAATAGACAAATGAGCATTAGAAGCTAATCTTCACAGAAAGCAGCTGATGCAACCTTTCAGCGTTTATTCGTACCTTATCTTCACGGCTCTTTGTCTGCTTGTGCCAATTTCGAAGGACTCGCTGGAAAGCATCACCAAAATCACCACACAAATGCAGAGGAATTGTTGTGGGATCATGCTTATGGTTATCAATCGGTAAAAACTCTTCTTCAGTGCACAAATTGACTGGTTTATCTTAGATACCATTGACAGACATAATCTACTGCTCTGATCTGAACCCTGGAATGCGAGAGGATTGTTCCAAATTGCAAGAATGGGACATCTCACAAAAGACGATCACATATAATTCTATAGGTAACAAGAACACAATCCTCCTGTATGTTTAATCACATGTTAGATGTTCTGAGAAGCACTGGTTATACTCTGGGTACCTCTATACCAATAGAAGAGATGTGGACGAAATATGTCGAGCCACAGATCAGAGACATGATCAACAACAAATGTCACCAATTGTTCGAGGAGCAGAAGCGCACAAAGTGAGTGCTTAAAGACAACAAGAGTTGCATCTGAAAATCTGCGTGCTGCGGCACAGCCGCAGCCTGTAATTCTCGAGGTCTAAAAATAAATGTACACAGGCACGTGAAAGATTTCAAGTTAACGCGCCTCGAATACCAAAACCAGAGTATGGGGATAGTTTACCTCCCGGTCTTTATCGGCACTTATTACTCGGACAACGTGTCCTACAGGTTCTTTGTCAACGCACAGAATGGCACTTACTACGCTGGAGAACGCCCTCCTTATGGTCAGCATTTGTTTGAAGTACTTTTTTT
The DNA here is from genome assembly GCA_002081555.1 of Protostelium mycophagum. Classification (NCBI taxonomy): domain Eukaryota; phylum Evosea; class Variosea; order Protosteliida; family Protosteliaceae; genus Protostelium; species Protostelium mycophagum. Next base: position 55,114 of record MZNV01000033.1, on the reverse strand, counting down.
CATTTTGTGGTAGGACTTGGAAAACTTGGAGACGTAAAGAAAGGGATCTACAATTGGTTTGGAACATTAACGGGTGCTAATCACGAAGAGTTGGTGATCATCTCTGGCAAACAACTCACCGAGAAGGACGCCCAGAGGGTGCGTATATCATGACACGGTAATTACCGTGGCAATGCGGTTTGCAACCGCGCAGAAATTTTGTAAAGTGTGATGCTGCGACCAAAGAATGTTTTAGACAATTTAACTTTTCGGCAGGTGTACAGTATGATGAGTTACTTCATCATCTTTCCGAGATCAGACTCGGGGTACACAGGATACATCACTTTGACGAATGCTGGTGATTTCCCCATAGAAATCCGGGCACAGAAAAGACGTGGCGCTGAGAAGGGCCCCGAAGCCGAGCTCCGCCCAAGGTAATTTCATTCTTTGTGGGAGACCACAACTCCAACGGAATGTTTAGCAGAGACAGGAGCACGCAGATTTTCGACTACAAAGGACACTGGTGCATTGAGATACTGAGAGGCAACCCCAAAGACATCCGAATCGAAAAGTCAGAGGCGAGGGGAAGCGCCGGGATAAACTCCAACAGCCTCGGCATGAATAAATGAAGATGATTTGTAAGGTTGTGTTTTGGCGCTTGAACGTTTGATAAATAGAACCCTCTTTCATTAAAATATGATGGAGGCTGCACGCCTATCAGTCCACTTTGCGCTCCTGTCAGCGAGTGATGGTATGTCCACCGGTTTGTAACGATTACCTTTAGGAATACGCAAACACCAAATTGAAGTTTTATCCGCGCAAGCGCGTTTTATTTTGGTTTTGGTTGCGACAAGGACCTTTGCTTCGAAAATAATCACAAGCTTCATCAGCTTTCCAAAGAGAGAGCAATGGCAGAGCCTCCAAAAGTCATGTGGTTCTGGCTTACCTTCTTTGTATTTTATGCTTCAGCAGCAACGTTGAGGATTGATTCAACTAATTGGATCTCTTGTGAGTGACCATTTTCTTTTTTTGTTCTCATTGAACACAGCTCTGCAAGCTGGAGGGAACAACCAATTCATCGTGGCCTCAGGGATCTATACTGGCACAGTGATTATCCCTACAAATTCCATTTACACCATTACCGCCGAGCAAGGAGGAGCGGTTCAGTTCACTTCCTCGAGCATCATCATCAACGGAAATGTGAATGTCAGTTTCAGTAATGTAGTGTTTCTCAGTAGCCCCATAAACGGAAGCATGACAGCTGGATCAGCACTCAGCTTCCAGTGGTGCTATTTCAATGCGGGCTCACTCTCCACCTCTTCTATTCTGACCGTCGGACGAGCATCTTTGAGTATCCAAAACTGTCATTTCGCAAATGGGTTTGGCAGCCGCTATGGTGGTGCCATCAATTTGTCCAATTCACCCTCTGTCACGATCTCGAACACAATGTTTCTGAACAACTCGGCAACAATGCAAGGAGGCGCCATCTATTCCAAAAACTCGACTATGTCCGTCTCCTCCTCTCTATTCATCAATAATTACGCCCAAATTGTTGGTGCTGCTGTCGCACTTGGTGAGATCATTTTGCATGATTCTCTGATGCATCGAAATGTTAAGATAATATTTTTTGTGGGATCTAGAAGATCATTCCACAGCTGATCTTCATCAGGAAGCTTGGGTTTAGACACTTTCATTGGAACAGGATTAACCTTCAGTGGAAACTCTGTTGGTGGGGCTGCAGCAGCGATATATTCCGATGACGGGAATCAATTCACCTGCAATGGGTGCATATGGACGAACAATAAACCTACTCTTGGACAAGGAGGTGAGAGCTTTCCTTCTATTCTTCAGGACCGCAGTAGAATATAATTTACAGCAAATAATAATTCGAGATATTGTATTAAAGCAACGAGGTGCCATTTACGGAAGAGGACCTACCAGCATTTCGAACAGCGTCTTTAGTGGACATGTCGGAATGAACAATGGTGGTGCGGTGTGTATCGATGGTAACGGTGCTTCCACTATCACCAGCTCCATCCTCACCGCCAACTACGTTTCAAATAACGGATACGGAGGCAGGCTATCCTCATACTATTCTTACTCACAATGTCAGGTGCTATCATGGTGAGGGCTTCAGCATCCCTCACTATCACCAACAGCCAAATCGTCAACAATACAGCAGCCGCAGGAGGAGGATTGTATTCAGAGGGTAGTCTTACAGTAATCAATTGTAATCTGAGCATGAATACTGCCAACAAGGGTGGAGCTGTGGGAGGATCAAATACATCTTCTCTCAGCCTGACTGGATCTTACGTTTCGGGAAACACCGCCCTGATCTCCGGAGGGGCGATTTATACCGGAGCTACCACTACCACACTCAGCTCGCTGTCTGTCAGCAACACACAGTTCATCAATAATGTTGTTAAACCAAGCGGTTCGAACCTTGCGGGACCTAACAATGGTATTGGAGGAGGTGGAGCTGTGGCTGCCCTGAATTTGCAGTCGTCTACTTTCAACAATGTGACTCTGACCAATAACCAAGCGTATCTCGGAGGAGCGATATTCGTATGGAATGGCTTGTACACCATGACAAACTCTCTACTTAATTACAATGATGCCATTGATGGCGGTGCTCTTTGGATCAGTGGTACTTCCAATCCAACAGATATGCAAGTCAATAACTGTGTTTTTGACACCAACACGGCAACAAGAGGTAAGTTTGAGACGAGTGAATGGGCTGATGAGGTGAAGGTGGAGCTATCCTTGGAGGAGGGATGGGAAGTAATGCGCTGTGGAAGATGACAGGTTCGAAGATCACCAATAATGTTGCCGGTGCGGGTGGTGGTTACTATGGTGATGGTGTTGGATTCAACCAGATACTTTGCTATTGGGCCAATAATGTCGCGAATGTGGATCGGGGAGGTTCGCCTTCATCATTATTTTTCTTGAATATCTCACATGAATAGGAGCCATTGCTGTAAATACTTCAGTCGGTTTCTCGGACAACTCAGGAATATACACTAATAACACGGCGAGTTATTACGGAGGGGCTGTGTACCTCGCATATGTGACTGGTGGTGTTACCGTCACCAACGCAAGCATTTACAGCAATACTTTAGTCATTGCAAATTATGTAAGGATGAATACCCACGATCTATTTGAATCCGGTCTCATTATCTACATGCGGAAACTCGCTTTTCATTTGCAGTAAAGCTCTTTTCGGTTTTTGCCCAAGGAATGCGTTTTGAATTACAAGACTGACTGTTCCAGACTGGTGGGTCTGCAATTTACGCCATCTATGGTTCGGGCGTGACGATCTCCTCTTCTCAGATCTATAACAATACGGCGAATACTGGAGTCTCTATTTTCAGTGACAACTTACTGACTATCAATTCTAACACTGTGATCTATGGTTGCTCTGGTGGAAGTATTTTTGGAGGTAATGACGAACCATTTGATTCTTCTATCACAACATGGCAAGAGGATGACATTATGCAGGTTGCATCAATACGGCCAGTCTCAATATGGATTCCACGAAGATCTATAATTCTTCCGCTCGAGGAGCTGCTGTCTATTCAAACGGTGCAGTCATAATCACCAACAGTGTCTTCTATGGACTGAGCAGCTCCGATTATGCAGGAGCGTTCTATTTCGGTGGCAGTGGGGTGGTATCTGTGATCAATTGCAATATCTACAATACGACACAAGCAATATATGTAGATACTTCAGCCCGGGTCTATATATCAGGGAGTCAATTGTTCAACAACACTGGCATATCAAACCTTGGTGCCTGTGTTAATTGTAAGTGGTCCATGGTTCAATTTAGTCGTACTGTTGTTATTTGCCAATTATGGTAAAGCCGGAACACACAAGATATTAGATGAAAGGAAAACCGATAACTAAAACTGGGCAGATAACGCAAACACCAATTTTACTGCGTTCAATAGTAGCTTTACTAATAACATTGGTTCTTGGGGAGCTATGGCAGGGAGTGGAACTGCTAATTTGACATCGTGTTTCTTCACGAGTAACACTGCCAGCACTAATGGTGGCGCCGGTAGAATGTCCGGAACAAGCAGTTTTAACTATTGCGTATTTACTGGCAATAATGCGGCATCAAACGGTGGAGCACTTTATACACTGGGACTGTCTTCCATCTACAATTGTAACTTCACGTCAAATACAGCATCGAATGGTGGTGCTATCTACCAATGGACCATCTCCAGCTATATTTATGGTTCTAATTTTGTGTCAAATAGTGCACCGCAGGGTGCCGCAATATCTACTACTGGAGGAAATCGGTGAGTTGAATTTGCTACGATCATCTCTATTGCAGCGAAAGCAAAGAATGACATTATCAGGATTTTGGATACATGCTCCTTGATCAACAACAAAGGAGATGCTATGTATTCACTGGATAGTAAGTTTTATGCGCGGAATGATCACTGATACCCACAGAAAATACTCTCAACTCTGTCACTTTCATAGGAAATACGGGCAAGGGGATATACGGTGTGAACGGACCGTTTATTTTGAACAACCCCACCTTCTACAACAACACTGGTGGAGGAATATACCTCACCTCATCTGGAATTACGTTGAATGGGGGTTCTTTCACATCATGCACTGCTTACAATGGAGGCGCCATTTACATGTATCAAATGAACGGACAACGGGTTGCTCTCATCAATGGAACATCATTCACCAACAACATTGCAACTAACAACGGAGGTGTTATCTGGACTACACTTATTTCCGGAAGCGCTTCTCTGAACCTCACAATCTCTGGTGCTTCATTCACATCCAACTCTGCAGGGAATATGGGAGGGGCTATCTTCAACAGTGGGGCCAATATATACATCAATGTGGTCAACAGTGTCTTTACTAGCAACAACGCTACGTCTGGAGTAATTGTTGGTGATTATGCCAGTAATACCACGATAGTGGGGTCCGTTTTCAACCTCAATACCGTCGGAGCTTTACGGATCACAAATTCTCCGACTACCATTATCAACACAATCATTGTGTCTAACGGATTTGGTGCTAAGATTTTCTTATGTCCATCGTTGAGCATGAACAATGTCACCTTTATCAACAACACCCGTGGTAATACTTTCGGAGGTGATGAGAGAGATTGAATTTTCATTGGCACGTGCTGATTTTCTGATTGAGAATAGGGGGTTTATATATTCAAGATATCGGGGCTGGAAATATTACGAACAGTAATTTCATCAATAACGTGGGGTCATTAGGTGGAGGAGTGTATATCACTGGAGCAAATATGAGTATGAGTGGTTGTCTTTTCCTCGACAACACAGCGACAAACGCAATTTCGATGGGTGGGGGTCTATATACTGATTCCTCTGTCATCTTCTCCATAAGTAATTCCACGTTCTCCGGGAATACAGCAGTGAGCGGGGGCGGTGAGTGCGTGCCGTACATCCGTAGTTGACTCAGTCAGGTTGGGCGAACTTTGCGAATAGTTCTGTCAATGCGTCGTTCATAAACGTACTAAACTGCTCTGCCGGTTGGGGCGGTGGCATCATGCATGGTGCCACCTCGATCTTGACTGTGACAGACAGTTTCTTCAGTGGTAACTCGGCTCAATCAGGAGGCCATGTATATTCGGATACTTCAACTACCTTCACCACACTGAGAACAACCTTCACTAACTCGAGCGTCACGGTATATGGTTCGGCATTTCGAACGTACGGAACCCTTATAATGGATAATTGTACTGTCACCTCTATGACTGGACGTATGTCATCCACCTTTATTTTCGCTGAAACCAAAGATAGCATGACCAAATATTAACTTGGTGCAGAAGTTTATCTTTATGGCGGTATATCAATGGGTGGGATCGGGAGCTCCCTGCTGCGGATATCAAATACTGTCTTCTCCAATAATAATGATTATGTCATTTACAGCTACGGGAGATCAAACATCACCGGATGTTCCTTTATTGGGAATAAGAGAAATATTTATTATTCTGCGGGAGATTATCTCTCTGTGAGCAACTCAACCTTTATCGAAAGTGGTACTTTGTGAGTGGATTTTTAGACACGTACCATACTGAATTCTTCAGGGCGGGTGCTGCTGTGTCCATTAACACTGCGAACTCCAATTCCCCCATGACGATGGACAATAATTTTTTTGCTGCAACTTCTACTACCAGTCAACCCTTCGTACAATCAATATTTAGCAGCACGGCGAGATTCTCATTGACTAATTCATTTTTCAACAGTAACATCTCCGTCCCGCTTAGTCTGAGTGTTGCAACAGTAATGCTTTACAACGTTACTTTTGGTAGTTCTTCTTCCATCATCACATCTTGTTCAACATCGCTTTTCTTAAACAGTAAGTCGTATCGATGATTATTAGATCGATTGACATTCGACAGTTGTCACTGGTGGTGCTCTGACCGCAACTAATACCCCTACGGTTAATGTACTCAGAAGTACATTTGGTGGAGCCAACCCAATCGTCTTCACCAACTCTCCGGCTGTGATATCTGGTGTCGTATTTTCTGCCGGAAATTCTGTGTTGACCTTTACGAACGGTGGAAATGCCACAACCTTCATCACTGGTTCCTCCTTTTCCAACTCACAATTGGTTTTTAGTAATACTGGAGCTGTCAATTTGACATATATCACCGGAGCGAGTGTCAGTATCGTGGCACGAAATATCAGCGCCGATATTATGTACGATAATCTTTATGTCCCGGGAACAACCTATCTAAACACCACAAATGCGAGGAACCACCTCGTATCAAACAGTGTATTCGGAAATACATACACCAGTTTCACATCTCTCGGTTCAGTATTCTTCACCAACGTAACAACCGCCGGGGGGTCCTTTGCAGCTAATTATGCCAAATCGGTGCTTCTATCAGCAAGCAGCTTGGGCGGGACTACTTATTCCATTCTGAATAGTGACAAATTCTCTGTCAATGCAACAAACATCGGGGTAACCTCACTGAACAACGTGACTACTTTGTCCTGGAGCAACCTCGCTATCTCAGGTTCCATAAGTTTGAATAGTATTCCCAACTTCATTCTCAGCAATTATATTGTACAGACAGCAACCTCTCTGAGCATGACCGGCGGTCAAAGTCTTCAGATATATCAAGGCACAATCTCAGCTCCAATGATTATCACCGCCAGTGGAATCTCCAATACCACAATAGGAGGGCTTATATCCTCCTCTCCAGTCATCATCAATGCAGCCGGAGGAACACTTCTCACGATATTTAACGTGATGTTGAACAATGGTACCGCAATGTCTTCCATTACCAGTAACGGTGTGACCACTTTTAACGGCAATTCCATCAATTTCAATGCGACGTCCACTTTCATCGCAAATGGGGGCACACTAAATCTCAATGGGCTTAATTTAGACGGCAACTCAGTCGCAAACATCACTGGAAGCAATCTCAATCTCGTTTCCTCAACAATCGATAGTTCTACCGTGAACCTTATCAATGTGCCAGGATTCAATCTCACCTCTGTGAATATACTCGGATCAAAGTTATCTGCCTCTGGTGTCGGTTGCTCTTCAACCGCAACAGGATTAATATTCGGCACTGGAACAACGAATGCTGCGGTCAATTCTCTGATAACAGTGGCCTCCTGCGACATCAACCTCCGCAATTTACAAGCATCTTCTACAGGAACACACAATGTGACTATCACGGGATCTGGCGCAACCACCACTCTTACCAATTGTACTCTATTTGGTTCTGTCTCTTCAACTGCACCCGGCAATATGCAATTGAACGGCGTGAGCGGAGGATACATCAATTCTATAGGATCTACCACTTCCATCACTGGTCTCCTGTCCTCTACCCTCGTAGCTTCCACTTCCACATCCTTCACAGCTAATAATGCTGTAATATCGGCCGCTGCAGTGACTGTCACTGGAGGCACAATCTCTCTGAACAGCGTCAATATTACACAGGGCAGCACTTTCTCCGCACCTAGTGGATCCTCATTCACCGGTGCTGGCTTGATCGTGGATAGCTCCACTGTTAATGTTAACAATGTGCCCTCTGTCACCCTATCTAACAACACACAACAAGGATCCACCATCACCGTATCTCAAGCCACTTCTTTTGTCTCCATCTTAGGATTACTTCTTTCTAATACCAACGGGTTAACTGTGAGCAACTCTGCTTCTGTAGTCGCATCCGGATTATCAGTAACCAATGGTACCAGTGCAGTTACCATCAATTATTCTGTGGTGACAGTCAACGCTTCAACATTCAACCCCTCTTCAACACTGTCTTTCAATGGAGCCAACTCCCTGACTCTCAGTGCCATATCTGGATCCCCGATCACATCCATCAGCACTGTCAGCTCTGCCGTGATCAGCAACAGCAATTTGGGACCGATAATGGCCACATCGTCCACAGTCAGCGTTTTCGGTGGTAGTTCATCGCGCTTGTCAGTGGTGGGAGGAAGTACAGGGGTGTCCAGCACAACTTTCGGAGCGGGCGCCAGTATCACTGGAACAGACACTGCCAATTTGACGCTTATCTCCCCCACTTTCTCAAGCACCTCTTCCATCACTTTGAACTCTGCAACCGCAATTATCACAACAGCTACCTGTAATGGAGCGACTACTTTCGCCATCAACAGTGGTTCCACACTTACTTTGAATGGATTAACTGCTAACAACGGATTTATATTCGGGGCAACGGGCAGTGCATCTTCTCTAAGCAGCAATACGATCTCTGGTGCAGTTAACATCACCACGAATACAGCTTCCAGTTTCACTTTGAGTGCGTCCACAATAATTTCTAATGGAGGATTGTACAATTTCAACTCTGGAGCGGCGACAATTACTGGCAGCACGATCACAGACTCTACTACCGGAATGATGAACTCCCTCAACCAGAATATCCTTACGTTGTCGGGCAGCACATTGACTAATGTGGCTGTGTTTGCCAACAGCACTAGTTCTTTTGTAGTAAGTGGCGGCACTATTCAAGGGTCTCAAGGCAGTGTAAAATTGAATAACGTCACAACAACTTCAGTAACCAATCTGGCCTTCAGCTCTGGTTCGCAGGTCTTCTCCGCTACTGGTGAGAAATCTAAATCTATAATTCTTATGGCAAAGAGTAATCTTTTTTAGGCGGTCAGACATTGACTATTACTGGTGGAAGTATAGCAAATGACAATTTCACGATGACATCCGTCCCCACAGTGATCCTGAACAGCATTTCCGCAGCAGCTAGCACCTTCTCCGTCAACAGTGCTACAAATTTGAACCTCAATGGATGCACATTCAGCAACAACGCTTTCTCTTTTGTGAACACTGCCAACACTGCCCTGTCTGCCACGAACTTCACTTTGGGCAGTATTTCTGCCAATGCCGGAATAATACAAATTACCGGAGGAGCCATCAATAATGCCACATTCGCAGTGTCCTCTGCCACATCTTTCACTACTTCAAGCACCAGCGCTTTCGCCAACGACATATTCACTTTGAACACTGCAAATTCTCTGGCCGGGATGTTTCAGAACTGCACCATCAATGCTGGCATTGGATCTTTCAGTACTACCGCAACCTATGATAGCAGTAGTATCGCAGTGTCAGGGGCCTCCTCTGTGACAACAAATATGAATCAGAGATCTACTGCTGTATCGATCATCAACAGTGGAGTGGTCACAGTCGGAGCCGTATTCTTGATTGGTGCAAGTGGTGCGAACAATACATTTTCTGTATCTGGTGGTACCTCCGCGACTTTTGGCTTGAACGGTAATAATGCTCTCATCTCCACCTTCTCCGTGCCATCCGTGACTTTCAATTCTGCCGTTCTCTCATCTACAATCAACATCCAAACAACTGGTTCCAACACTTTGACCGCCAACAACCTTTCCATTGGAGGAAGTGTTACTGCTACAAACACAGGATCGGTCATATTGAATGGCGGCAGTTTCACTGGGTCAGTGACATTCAATAATTCACCCACAAGCACAAACCTCCTCACTGGGTCTTCTATACAGACTCTTTCGGTTGTGGGCGGTCTAAACACCACTCTGGTCTCCGTCACCAAATCCGGACCCCTCTCTCCGATCTCCTTTACCAACACCACAAATCTGTATTTCAGTGGTGTCACTGGCTCTGCTGGATCAATTATAACCAATAACATCACCAACATAGTTATTTCTTCGAGCAATCTTGCCGGTGCATCTACCACGATCACTGCCACCACCGGATCTACTGTCTTCAATTCCAACACAATCGGCACTCTGACTGTCAATGGTGGAGCTTCACTCACAATCAATAACGGACAGATCGCCAGCGGAAATTTCGCAGTATCTGCAAACAATGTGAACACCGTGACTGTCTCTGGGCTTAGCCAATCCACCGGATCATCCACCCTATCTGTGACTGGGTCCAATACATTCAACTCCATTGGTGTTACTACAACCAATACTGCCCTGTCTGTAACTTCGTGCAACACAGCAACCATTTCATCTTCTTCATATGCGGCAACAAGCCTTAGCACGGATAGCACTGTATCTGTCATCGGGGGAAATCTCGGAACTTCTTCGCTCTTCAACACCACTTCTGTGACCATAAATGGAGCGACTTCAGGCTCCATGAGCATTACTAATTTGGGCTCTGCTACCATCACTGGCGGATCCCTGGGAGGCCTTACCGTCAATGGTGGAGCAGTGGGAAGTACAGCTACTACATCTATTTCAGTGTCTGGTACTACTTTCACTGGTTCTTTGAGCATCAGAAATGTGCCCACAACTTCTCTATCCGCCTTGATCGGCAGTTCCATCAGCGCATCTGTGACCAACGCCACCACAACAACACTTAGCAACACCCGAGTTGCCTCAAGTCAATACACGTTCAACAATGCTGGAAATTTGGCAATTAACAACAATATGGTATTGCAAGCCCTTTCTGTTACTGGAGGCACAAGCACCACGGTACAAGATTCTTCTCTCTCCACTGGAACGAACACTCTGAATTTCAACAACTTCCCCACACTGACACTCCAAAATGTCACCTCTTCTGGCGGTGGATCTACCACATTACAGACTACTTCAGTGCCCACTGTTAACATCAACAACTGTAATTTCTTGGCATCCACATCTGCGATATTGAACAATCCCACCACCGCCTCTGTGACAGGATCCACCTTACCAATGAATATCAACGGAGCCTCCACAGCAACGATCACTGGTAGCGTGCTACTCTCTGGAACTTCCACTAATGTTGGGTCTCTCACCGCTTCTGGAACGACGTTCAATTCATACACAATCAATGGAGGCACCGCCAATCTGAATGGCTGCTCCATTGTTAATGGTGCCACTCTGTCTGTATCAGGAAGTACTGCGACAGTCAATGGGCTCCTTGGTGGTACATTTATGGGAGGGGCTTCCCCTGCATTATCTGTGGGTGGAAACTTCGCTCTCAACTCTGGGTCTGCGACTTTCACTGGTTCAATATCAAGCAGCTCAATCACCTCCAACACTTGTATGATGACCATCAACGGAGCGACTTTTTTGAACAGCAATGTGACATCTACACTTGCAACTGTCAGCATTTCCAACTCCATCACCAATGGCACTTCATTCACCTCCAATAATTCCTCGTCCTTCTCAGTTCAGAGCTCCACTTTGGATAGTTCTACTTTGCTGATCACAAACTGTGCCAACACCAACATCACTAGTAGCAACCAGCTGGGAACAAGCATCACAGTTTACGGAAACGCTTCTTCGCAAGTGTCTATTTCTCGCTTGGCGGTGAACAATGGTCGCACAGTTTCTACAAACAACCTCGTGGTTATGAGCGTACCAAACGTTCTTCTGTCACAAGTGAGCAGCGGCGGAAATCAGATCAATTTGGACATTGAGCAATCTGGTAATGTGACAGTGGTCAACTCCAACTTCACTGCCATCACAGGCAACTACATCTTCAAGAACGACAATAATTTGGCCTTGATCAACACAATGATTCCAAAAAGCATTCCAAGTCTGACATCCTGCGGAAATGTTTCAATCTCTGGCGGAACCCTGTCTGGAATTATTACATCCGGCGGAGCATCTGTCACAGTGACAAAGGTTACTTTCAGCAATGGCACAACAGCCATCAATTTCAATGATGTAACCAATGTCACGGTCTCAGGAAATACATTCAGTGGAACTTCGACAAGTGTCGCTTTTACTAACGGAAACACTGCCACAGTGTCTGGCAATGTCTTTGTCGGCCAGAACGTAATCAGCGCCAATGCAGTACCTGCCCTCAATATATTCCAGAACACTATCGGTGGATTAGCCTCACAGACGCTCATCAACACAACTGCTCTATTCAACAGCAACACATTCAATGGTACAAATGCCTTAGCTGCGTCTGGTCCAAATGTGTCTTCTCTGAGTTTGAACAACAACACTTTTGTGGGAGCATCCTCCTCGACCGTATCCGGTGTTTCAGCCTCTTTCTTTGGCAATACTTTTGGTCCAACAACCTTCAATGTTCAGTCCTCTCAGACCTTCAATGTGATCAATAACACCTTCACTGGCCCTTCCACAAATATATTGAACAATGACGGATCGGTCGCTTTCTCAGGCAATCTGTACAACTCTAGCTTAAATGTGACGAGCTCGTCAATGAGTGGCGTCACAACATTTTACAATAACACTGTGATGGGTGCTCTTATTGCCTCTGCAACACAATCATCCTTCACTTTCAACGGAATGAAGGCGAATACTATGTCCATCAGCATGTCTTCACCAGGGATCACTGGGGCTGCTGGTATCTTGAGTAATTTGATCACCAACAGCGCCAATGTTTTCATCACGAATATGACCACTTTGACCTTCACAAATTCCAACTTCGGCAACGGATCACTCAACTTCCAGAATATCACCAATGTCACACTCAGCTCAAATACCATGCAATCCAACACTGGCAATATTAATATTGCTGGATGCAATACTGCTACAATTGGATACAGTTCTGTTGTAGATAGCAGCTTGGCCGCTCTGACAGTATCTAATACCGGGTCCTTCTACCTCACAAATACCACTCTGACCAACGTCAACCTCACTGTCAGCAACGTCAATTTGTTCTATGCTGCAGGAGATACTCTTGGAGGAAGTTCTACCTTGTCCATGGCAAATGTCGCATTCAGCGTGCTGAAAGATGATCAGATTGCCGCGCAGGCGATCACAAACATCGGTGGACAGACTTTGCAGATCAATAACACAAACATCATCTCAAGGGCAATAACATTTACTAATTCCCCCAACATCTTGATGAACAACGTCTACACGAACAACGGAACCATCACTGCAATCGGAGTACCATCTTTCGCGATCAACGGAGGGCGGATGACAAACGGATCCTACGTAAACATCTACAACAGCACCAATTTCATGATATACGGGGTGTATGTCAACGGATCAACTGTGAACGTGAATGGCTCAGCTAATGTATATTTCGAAGCTTGTACACTTGCCAACTCTTCCAACGTGTACATCAACGGTGCTTCTACTGCTTCTCTCAAGAACATCAACAATTATGGATCCAACATAAATGTCAACGGTACCGGTGTAGTGACCGTAAACGGTGGAGCATACATTTCTGGATCACAAGCTACCTTCATGAATTCAGGCTCACTCTCTGTTTCTGGAACAACATTTTCCAACACCGGAGTAACCGCAACTAATTCTGGAGTTGTGACATTCGCACCCAACACCGTGTCAGGAAGCACAGTCACAGTCACTCAGTCCGCCAGCTTCACTCAGACAGCTGGAACTGTAGATACTAGCACGATTTCAATCACTGGAACACCTTCCGTCTCCATCTCTGGTGTCTCTCAATCTAGCAGCAGGATTACTGTCAATGGCGCCAGCACTACAACATTATCAAACAACCAAATCACGGGAGGAATCAACAATATCACCCTGACTAACGACGCGGTGATCAATGTTTCTTCTTTCACTGTTTCTGGAGGATCTCTTGGCTTCAATGCGAATGGCGCCACCAATGTCACTTTGACCGGATCCTCTTTTGGGTCTGCCTCATTGACGATTGGAAGCTCAACCTTCCAGGCAAACGGTATCAGCAATTCCAATACCGGATCTCTTACGGTGACATCACCAATTGCCATCCTGAACGGAGGTTCTTTGTCTGGAATGACCACTCTCAACTCTGCTAGCGTACTCAACGGAGTTTCCTTCACCAACATGAATCTTAATGGGCCCAATACCTCTCTTGTCAATGTCAATCAGAATACGGGGGGAATTCTGAACCTAAACGGGCTGGCCAGTGTCAATATGACCAACTTCTGGGGCGCTGGAAATGACATCATCAACGGCAATAATCTCGGAAACATTTCGATGAACAACTGCTCCTTTGGTACAGGATCCTCTGTGTATCTGAACAACACCAGTACTCCATCTGTTGTGAACAGTAATTTGGCTGGTTCATCACTCATATGCAATAATGTCTCCACTTTGCTATTGACCAACAACATAATTCAGAATATCAGCGCTGTTGGTGGACAGACTGCCATAATCAGCGGTGGTACTCTCGCATCTGGTACTTGTGTGGTATCCTTGTCTGGATTGACGAATGTGAATATCAATACCACAGCAAATGTCGGAACAACTGCCAGTATTTCATCTGTAGGAAATGCAAACCTCAATCTCTCTGGAAACTTTGGAACCACGAGTACCATGAATATCACAAACAGTGGCATCCAATCGCTATCTGTCAATGGAGGATCTTCATTAATTGTGAATGGTGGATCTATAGTAGGCTCCCCAGTAATCACCTCCTCTGGTGTAGGTTCTGTTACTATCAACAATCTCTCTGGATCAGGTGCCGGAACAGTTTCCATCTCTGGCTCTAATACTGTCTCGCTCAGCGGCGATGCTTTCGCCTCCACTGCTATTGTACTTGTCAATAATGCCAATGCCGCGGTTAGTTCAGTCACAGGGAATTCTCTGACGGCCACCAATGTCTCTGCTTTGACGGTGACCAACAGCGTATTTTCTACCGGCTCTATCACTTTGAATAATGTGACAACATCAACTGTCACATCCACCACTATGAAAGATCTCGTAGATAATGGTGGGAAGAGCATTTCTCTCACTGGTTCGACCACAATCACGGGAGCTGGACTTACTTTCAACAACGTCGAGACATTAATCAATATTACTGGTCTCAGCTCGTCAAGCAGCTCTTCCATCACGTCCTATGGATCAGCCGCCATCAATGTCAGTGGATCTACTATAGGCAGTATGTCTCTGAGCATTACTGGAGGATCTACTACCATGTCCGGAAGTACAGTTGGTGCTACATATATTAATGGACCAGCTAATATCAGCGGAAGTACATTGGCCTCTACTACTGTCACTGGCGCAACATCAATTACTGCCACAACAAGCAATTTGGGAGTTACATCTATCACCAATTCATCTCACGTCTCTCTCTCCTTCTCTTCTGTAACCGGACCTGTGTCAATGAACAATACAAGCACAGCATCTCTGAGTGGCATCACAGTGACAGGCATTAACCCAAGGTAAGTTTATCTGCATAACATTCAATCAGCCATATTTACTCCCCAAAGTGTACAACTTTCAAATGCTGGAGCGCTCAATATCACCGGAATCACTCTTCCTGCCTCTTCTCAATTGAATATCACTGGGATATCCGCAGTCATTCTCTCTGGCTCTATTGGACCAAACAGTGTCGTCACCGCCTCCGGTTGCACATCTGCAAATGCCAATAATCTCAACACTGCAACAAATGTGTCATTCACATTTAATGGAGGAAGCGCAAACATTAGTAGCTCCACACTTGGCAGCGGCAATACTCTCATATTGAACGGACCCACACCTTCCTTCATCAACAACGTAAATGCTGGAACGTGAGTAGTAGCACATAAACCTCCAATAATTGATTCAAAACAGTTCATCACTGTCAGCTATTGGCTCTGGCTCTTTGACGCTGAGAAACTCCAACTTCGGAAATGTCAATATTACCGACAGTGGTGCTCTGTCAATCAGCGGAAG
Organism: Protostelium mycophagum; assembly: GCA_002081555.1. Taxonomy (NCBI): domain Eukaryota; phylum Evosea; class Variosea; order Protosteliida; family Protosteliaceae; genus Protostelium; species Protostelium mycophagum. The sequence continues at coordinate 39,092 of MZNV01000033.1, read as the reverse complement.
CAATATCGCAGAGACTTTGATTGTCAATGCTACTTCATCCGTTGGAATCGCGAATACCACAATCAATTCTCTTGCCACTTTGTCCAATACTGCAAGTGTAACAGTATCAACCTCTACAATGAACGCTGGTCTCTCCATCACAAGCGGTGGACTAGTTAGCGTCAATGGATCGACCTTGAACAATGGCGGGCTATCCGTTTCTGGATCTACCTCCACTTCCTTTGCCTATTCAACCGTCAACAATGACCCTTCTGCCCCCGGAGTATCTATCTTAAACTCTGGAAGCGTTTCGCTCAACACAGTGGCGCTGAATGGAAACATGAGCGGGTCTCTCCTCTTTTCTAATGACGGATCGGTCTCGCTTTCTGGCCTAGTTTTCACCAACACTTTTGCCAATGTCACAATCACGAACTCTGACTTAGCGTCATTGGCATCAAGCACATTCGGTAATAACAGCTATTCGCTCAATTTCAATGGCATCACTACAGTTACTGTCTCTTCTGCCATTACATCTGGCACCTCCACTATTTCTGTTGTAAATGGAGGAACGGCGACGATCACTAACAGTGGTTCATCTACCTCAAATACATCTATCAGCTTCTCAGATCTTAGTGGTACGTATTTGTTGCTCACCAAAAATGAAACTTACAAGCTATAGGCGGAGCTTCATACAATGGTGCAACTTCACCTGCTAGCGGAACTGTGTCCATCCAATCAAATAATGTCAACAATCTGACCCTCTCGGGAGATACTCTGTATAATGCCACCATATCTGCTAACTCCGGAGATTCTCTCCTGATCAGTGGAGTCACGGCGTACGGAGGTAGTCTGACAACCAACAACATCTCCGACGTCAATATCATCGGTTCCAATCTACTCGGCACTTCCACTTCTTACACTTCAATCTCGAACTTGACTATGACATCTGATACAATTCAAAATGCCGGTACAACAGTTAACGGTGTCAATAATGTGGTCATCTCCGGCACAACCTTCTTGGGAGGAAACAGTGGTAACTTGAGCTTCAACAATTCTAACAGCGTTGTCCTCAGTGTTCTGAACTTCACCAACACCCCAGCAACCATCTCAGACTCTTATTCCAACACACTTGTTATTTCAGGAGTGACGGCCACCTCTGGGGCTTCCCTGAATACCGAAAGAGTGAATAACGTCACTGTCACTGGTTTCTCTGGAAGTAACCTGACATCGACTGTGAATGAAGCGAGCACATCAAGCTTCAGTAACATTGTAGATGCCGACGGCAACCTTACTTTTATCAACTCTGGAACTACTTCCATCTCTGGATCCACGGTAGGCGTCGTCAATTCGAATGGTGCAGGCAGCTTATCTGTGACAAATACCAACATCACTACCGGATCTCTTACTGTGTACAACACTGCAGGAGTTGTAGCTTTGGTATCATCCAACATAACATTTGCTACAATAAGTAACGCCGGAACAACCAATGTAAACAATATTCAGAGCAATGGGCTGGTGATTAACAACGGTGGAGTTGTATCTGTCAATGGAAGTGTATTCAATAACAACGGCATTTCAGTCAACGGAGGTACATCCACCAGTATCACTTATACCTCTGTCAACAATGATATGTCAGCCCCCAGCATTTCTGTTACAAACTCCGGGCCTACAACCTTGTCATCTGTCAATCTGAGTGGTGGCAGCAGCGGATCTTTGTATTTCAATAATGATACAAGCGTCACCGTGACCGAAGTCACCTTCGTCAACACATTCGGCAACATTACAATCATCAACAGTGGCGCAACATCTGTCTCATCTACCAACTTTGAGAACGGAAGTGCTCTCAACTTTCAAGGAGGCAACAATGTATCTGTATCTGGTGTCACAACCACAGGAAATGCTTCAATATCAGCCGTTGATATTGCCGGATCTGTCACCATTACAAACAGTGGTTCAGCAACTGGAAGCAATAACTTAGGCTTCAGCAACATTGGCGGTGAGTTGTTCTTAGTGAAAGAAGAAGGTTGATGATTGATTAGGTACTGCTGTCATATCTGGGTTAATCTCCAATTCCACCACACAGACAAGCATCATTGGCGTAAATGTCAACAACCTGACATTGACAAACGACAACCTCGTCAACGCCAACGTCTCAATCAGTAACAGCGGAAGTCTTCTGTTGAACGGAGTCAACAGTCAGGGCGGAAGTCTCACTGCCAATAATGCCAGTGTCAGCATTGTGGAATCTACTCTCAATGGAACGATCATAGACTTGAACGGGCCTGGTGCTGTAGTTATCTCCGGAAGTAGTGTATCAAACAGCCCTCTGAATCTAGATGATGCCACTCCAGTCACAATATCCAACACTACTTTCACCAACAGCGCAATAGTTTCCAACGGCGTGGAATCCCTCACCATCATTGGAGGAAGCTTCAACAACAGCATTGCTCCTGCAATATCCAATACAAACGGTGGAAGCGCCAATCTCACCCAAGTCATATTCAATAGTGGCAGTGGAGCAATCGTATTCAACAATGATTCTTCTGTCAACTTGAATGGTGTCACGTTTATCAATACCTTAGGAAATATAAGCATATGCAACACTGGCAACACTCTATTGACTGGTGTCACATTCAATAATGGAAGCTCCCTTAACTTCAATGGTGATGGATCTGTTGTTGTTACCAACACCCAAACCACTACTGGGTCAGCTATAGTGAATGCCGACAATGTTGTTAACATCACAATCACAAACAGTGGAGCAGCCAATGGAAACAACACATTGAATTTCACCAACACCACTGGAACAGCCACTATCAACGGAATGACTACCGGAACGAGCGGCCAGACCATCATCACGGCCATTGGAACAAACAACTTGACAATATCAAACAGCACGTTTAACAATAATGTGACCCTCACCGACACAAATGGCGGTAGTCTCCTTGTTTCTGGTGTAAACCTCAATGGTACATCCAATTCCATCTCTACAACTGGTGTGAACACTATATCCATCATAAACAGTAACCTGAACAACACCAACGAGAAGATCGACGGGTCAAACAATGTCAATATGTCAAACAACCAGTTGATCAATTCGCCCCCTCTTCAGATCGTCAATTGTGGCAACGTAACGGTCGGTCCTCTCACAATTATCGGTGGTAGTGGAACCATCAGCATCGTAAACGACACCAACGTAGTTCTCACCGGAATCAACTTCAACGGTGTCCAACCCAACATCACTGTGGTCAACTCCGGCTCAGTTGTTGTAGGGAACAGCAACCTGGGCTCTGGTAACTCCAGCATTGTTGTCACTGGCACCTCTTCTTTTACTTTGTCCAACAGCACTGCTGGTAATCTCGCAATTATCTCCAACAACAATAATAATCTGTCTCTGAATGGAGATACCATCAGTGGAAACTTGCTGCTCAATACAACGAACACTGCGTCAGTGTCCATCAACGAAGTGACTACGACTACCGGAAGCATTAACATCAGTGGGTCGCAGAATGCTACCATCAACGGACTCGATATCACTTCCACTGGGTCGATCAATGTTTCTAATACGACCAGCGTCTCTATATCAAACGGCCAGCTGCAGAGCACACCAGTAATCATCGTAAACTCTGGCAGTGCATCTATCACCAACACAACTCTGAATGGTGACCCAAGTGGACTTGTATTCAATAATGTTACTACTGTCATTGTGAATAATGTGGAGGAAAACAACATCAGTGGTCCTGCGATCACGTTGACTGGAGTCACAAATACCGGCATCAATCATGTTGTTCTAAACAATGCTACAGGCACCACTCTGGTGGCCAACGGAGACGGAACAATCACTGTGAATAACCTAAACGTCACCAACACTCCAGCTACCATTCAATTAAGCAATGTGACCAGTGTCACTATTTCCAACAGTAATTTCGGAGACGGAGCAGCGATCAATAGCACAAACACCGGAACTTTGATCATCAGCCATACCACCACTAACGGATCTTTCACTCTGCATGACACAGACAGTGGCACTTCTTCTTCAATATTAGACGGAAACACCTTCCAGAACGGTAACGGAACCATCGTGTACACGGATATGGGCTCAGTTATAATCAACCAAAACCAATTCAATAACTTCACACCCATCATCAATGTCACCCGAACTGGTGAAGTTATCGTGTCAGATAACTCTTTCACACTCCCGGGAAATATGTCATTGGTAAATGTCACCACGTCTGTAATTACGGGCAGTACCGGAGCTCCTCTCACTGTAGCTGGTCTGAATGGATATGTCATATCCGATATCACTCAGAACACACCTCTTGTATACAACAACGCAGGTCAGGTGACAGTGGAAGGTGTCATCTTCAATACCTCTTTGGTCAACTTGACGAACGTGGGCATCTCGACCTTCAGCAATTGTACCTTTATGATCCCGAATACAACAATCTCCATCAACCAAGGAAGTGCAGTTTATTTCAGTAACGACAACATCAACGCACCCACAACCATAGCAATCAATAATGTTACTGTGGTGAAGATGACCGGAGTTGTCACTTCGGCTCCTCTCAACGTTAGCCTCTCCAATGTCAACAGTTCCAACATTAATATCAAGGCAAATAATGACACTGTATTCTCCGCAGTGAACGTTACGACCCTCACGATCTCAGGCTCAATGAAAGGTAATGTGATATTATTTTCAAATAAAATTCTGATCATAATCAGCTGGAAACCACCCCATAAGCCTATCAAATGTCAGTACTGTAAATCTTGGACCTCTTGTGGTGCAAAATTCTGGTAGTCTGATCGTTTCTGGCAACAACGTCCCAACCGTCAACTCTCCAGGACTCACGCTGAACAACGTGACTGATGCTGAGGTCAATATCCGAGGACCCACAACAATCAACTTGTCTGCGTTAACGATCAATAATTCTACGCTCAGTATCAATTCTACTCAAGCTGTCATCAACCTTGGAGGAAATATCGGAAACAATGGTCACTTGGATGTAAACGGTGGCATACAAGCAAATTTGAATAACATCAATGTCGTTCCGCAGGGCACAAACGCCAGCATTCTTCTAGATAATCTCGGGTCAGCTGCAGTCAACGGAATCACTGCCCAGGGAGGTGCTCTCAGTCTGGTATTCTCTAACATCACCACCGTAACAGCCTCGACCATCTCATTGACCAACACGAGTACCAACATTCAGTTATCCGGCATTGGTTCTGGCACCATTACTGGTATTACAGCCTCTAGAGGTAGCACAGTCATCACCGGCACCAGCTCATCTGTCAGTATTGCCAATAGCAGCTTCACCGGTGGAAGCACAAACATCACCTTGAATAATGACAACAGTGTCGCTCTCACGAATGTTAACTTTGGTAACTCTCAGACGTCAGTCTCTATCACAAATAGCAACAGTGCGACACTGAACGGGATCTCGTCTGGTGGAAGCTTCAATTTGTCTGTGCAAAATGTTACCACTGTGAACGCCAATGGTCTCAACACTACTGGACAAGCCACCTTCAATAATATCAATTCCACGATCATATCCTCAGTGACAGTGTCTGGTGGTTCCTTTGCTATTACCAATAGCAATTACACCAATTTGAGCGGCATCACTTTGACATCGGGGGCGACTGGATCAGTAATCAATTCGACAACTACAATTATTTCTGGAATCACCGCTTCTGGAAGCTCATCCTTTTCAATTACTTACGGAAATACTGCTACTTTACAGAACGGAAATTTCTCTGCAGGCTCAAATCTGACTTTATCTTCTGTTGGGGCATCCAGTCTTTCCAACGTGACTGCAACAAACAACAGCCAAGTCAATATCTTTGGAGGCAATACAACCACCGTTTCCAACATGCACATCAACTCTGGATCGTCTTTGACAGTTCAAAACACACCCAATGTCAGTTTGAATGATGTGAACGCTGTGGGCGGATCTGTCACTGTTTCTGGAGCTACTTCTGTGCAGACCAGTGGAACTCTTCTTGGTTTCTTGACCTTCAACAATGACGGAACTACGGACCTTACCAACACTCAGTTGATGAACGCGACTGTTGTTGTTAATAATGGTGATGCTATCCTCAGTGGAACATCCCTCTCTGGTAAGTTGAAGTGTTGCTATCATATATATTGATATTATTAGGATCATCTTTTGCCATCAACAATGGAAGCGGTGTGAATTTGTCTAGCATCTCTGGTGTGAACACAGTGATTTCTGCTTCTCAGACAGCCAATTTCACTTTGAACGGCGCAACATTCAACAGCTCCACTGTAATCAACCTGAATTCTGTGGCAACTGTGGTTATCAACAAGATAGATGCCACTGGCAACTTCACGCTGAACGCCAACGGAGGAAATAGCCTCTCTCTCTCTAATTCAGTTCTGCGCAGCGGAACCGATTCTCTTAATATCACTGGGTATTCAACAGTTTCTGTAAACAATATCATTACCACAGCCATTGCTGGAAGCGGTTCATCGGCAGCCATGAGCGTTTCAGGAAGCTCCAGCTTGACCCTAAACCAAGTTAGCTTGGTTGCCGATGGCACAGTTAGCATTAACGCTACTAATTCTGGTGCCGTCAGGTGACATATTTCTGATCTATTTCACTTTTATCTGATTGCTTCAGTTTGACCGGTGTATCTCTGCAGAGCAATACTGGAAACATCACTGCTGGTTTCAACTCTGCAAACAGTGTTATTGTTAGCGGATTGAACTTGGGCAACAACGGTACAATCTCGTTAAACAATGTCGCCAGCAGCAGTCTGGCAGGCATCACTGTGAACGGTGCTTTGACTGTTGTCACACAAGGAGGCTACAGCGCCGCGTTGAGTGGGGCTATCAATACCAATGGACAAGGCATTATTACCTATAATGGTGTTGGCTCAGTCACTCTTTCAGGCGTGACCAACACATCGCCTCTGAATGTCACCATCAACAGCAGTAATATCGCAACCATTAACAGCGTAATGGGAGGTCAGAACATTGCAATCTCAAATACACCATCTGTCGTCTTGTCCAACAACCTTGGCAGCGGCAGTTCTGTATCTGTTGTCAACGCACAGGTATTAATCAATCTTTTTTCATCAACAATATTTTTACCTTTTGCAGAATGTCACACTATCTAACGTTGTGCTGGATTCCAACGCAAACATTCAACTGAACAACATTACCGGTGTCAACATTGTCGGATCTACAATTGAACGAGACCTGAACTGCAACAACGTGACATCGCTCGCAATCCAATCTTCGTCTGTCACCGGAAGCTCGTTTGATGTGTCTGGTGTCATTTCAGCAAATGTGACTGGACTGTCTTCTAGTGTAGGATCCAATGTCAACTTCAACAATATACAGAATGTTTATTTGTCTGGACTTTCCACAACTGGCACCGTGAATGTAAACAATTCTTCACTGCTTACTCTCTCTGGCACACTTGATTCCTGGGTGAGGACTTTTCATCACCTTTATATCATACTTATCGATTCAGACCACCATTTCTAATACGGCTAATGTCATCATTTCTTCTATCCAAACTGTTGCGCCAGGAAGCTTAAGCCTGAACAACGTGACTTCTGTGCAATCTCTTGGTGCCTCTGGATCTCTCCCTCTTTCCTTTGCCACTTCTGGACCCACCTCCATCTCTCTTTCTGGTATGTCTCTTAAAAATAAGTACTTGACCTTATATTAATAGGATCCTATCCCTCTGGTATCAATATCAATTCTTCTGGATGTCTCAGCTTTAGCGCAAATAACGTGGTAGCCGGAAAATCAAACATTCAGGTCGACGCCTGCTTGTCTGTGAATCTTGCTAGCTCTACATTTGCTGCTGCCAGTCAATTGCTCCTCAATAATGTACCAAGTACAGTTATGACTGGAAGCACACTCAATGCTGGAAGTCTTTCTCTGAATGGAAATGGTTCATTGCTCATCTCATCTACAAACCTTAATAGTGAGTCCACTACGATCAATGGTTTGGGATTAATGGGCATAAACGGAACCGTGATTAATGGCGGTACTCTCAACGCAAACAATATCTACAACATCACCTTGACTGGTAAGAATTGAAAAGATGATTCCCCACTTATATGAAACAAGGTCTCACATTATCTAATCTCGCTAACGTGAAATTGGCCAATCTCACCACATTGTCCTCCACAGGAACATCATTGAATGGTGCCTCTTTGGCTGTTACTTCTGGCATCTCATCAAGCTTCATTAACACTACCACATACGGAAACAGTGCTCTCAAATTGAATGGAGGCAGAGCCACTATCGTGGGACTGAATGTCAATGGAGGATCCACTATCACTTCTAACGGTGGCACTGCTTTCTCTGTCGCATCTCTCAACTCATCTGCCGCCTCTACTACCTCCATCATAACTGCCAACACCGCTTCTGTATCTATTGCGGGCGTGAATGCATTTGGAACCTTATCTGCTAGTATTTTGAATGCTGGTGGTTTAGTGGTGGCTGGAACGACGATCAACAGCGGTACCAGCTCCTTCTTCATCAATAACACTGCTTCTGTTTTGCTCACCAGTGTCACATTCATTTCGCCTCAAGCCATCAACCCAATAGAGGTGATATCTCTATTTATTTTGAATTGAATTCTGATCAATTATAGATTAATTCCGCTGTGAATGTCACCATCATAAACACTGCCGTGTCTGGGTCTTCAAGCTTCTATAATCAGGCCCTCTTACTCTCCAATATCACTGGTACATTGAGTGTCACCGGTTCTACTTTCTCTGACAGTAACGCTGGTGAGTTATTATCTCATGTACAGTCAACAGGAACTAATTGAAATCAGATGCCGTTGAGATGACCGCCGTATCAACAAATGTCATCTCTTTTGTCAACAATACCTTTGCAAATAATTTGAATGGACGTGCCCTCACAATAGAAGCAGCCAACATCACCACTCTCTCTTTCTCGCAGTGCATGTTCACAAACAACCACGGAGTCGGCAACGGAGGAGCCATCCTGATCAGTGTATCTGGTGACATAGGATCATTGAGTACCGCCCTTTGTGTATTTTCATCCAACGTTGCCACCGGAAACGGAGGAGGTGTATCCATTCAAGGTGCCATACTCTCTGGCTCCGTCACCGATACCTCTTTCACATCCAATTCAGCAAGCTCCGGTGGTGCGCTCGACTGGTCTGGTGACCATGGTATTTTCCAGATTTTGAGGACAAACTTCACCTCGAATCAAGCGTCATCCAATGGAGGTGCTGTGTACTTTGAGCCCGGAACTGTATTTAACAACCTTAACTTCTCGTGAGTCTTGTGTTTATAATTTATTCTTAAACTTCTGCAGAAAATGCCTCTTCAATGGTAATAAGGGAACAAGCGCAGCTGCGATCTTTTTGCCTTCTGTGGCCACTGGAATTTACATTTCAGCATCGCAGTTTACAAGCAACCAAGCCAACACCGGTTATGGTGGTGCCATCTGTGGTCTCTTCACAGCAGTAGAACACGTTGACTTCTTCAATTCAAGGTGAAGCCTTATTTAGATTTCAACACTCACATCACGTAGTTTCATCAAAAATACTGGAGCCTTCGAAGGAGGAGCAATTTATCTGTATGGCCCCATTACACAGAATTTGACTTTCACAACTACGACCTTCACTTCTAATACAGCTCGTAACAGTGGAGGTGCTGTGTCGCTCAACATCAACGCATCTTCTATCGATCTATTTGATTCCAATTCCCAGAGTAACTCTGCAGGGTGAGGAGAAACTATTCATCACCGAAATTCACACAATGTAGATTCAGAGGTGGTGCTATTTCGGTCGCTGGTAATTACATAGGAACTCTTTCCATTAATGGAGGATCCTACAACAGCAATATTGCGGGTTATGGTGGTGCTCTCTCCATTGCCTCGTCTGCTATCGCATCGATACAGTCCACGAATATCAACAGTAACTCTGCCTCGAGGGCAAGTGATGTGATTTCGAGCTAACACTGACGTAATTTAGGGTGGAGGCATTTACATCGCTCCAGGAACAGTGTCATCCTCTATCATTATGAAATCAGTAGGCTTGACCTCTAACGTAGCTAAACAAAACGACGGAGGAGCCTTCTTCTCTGATCCTACTGCTACTGTCTCTTCCTTTACCGCTCAAGGAGTTACTGCCAATGGTAACACCGCCCAGTAAGTTTCTTCCCAGTCTTCAGGAAAATCCTGAACAATGACAGAAACGGTAATGGTGGTGCCATTGCGATAGAGGGACCTCTGTTGAACTTCAGCATCAGCGGTGGAGTTTACAACAATAACCAAGCAGGTTCCTTCGGTGGTGCGATCTATTTCGGATCGCCTGCTAAGCAGGCATTAGCCATCAATATCAGCGGCACCAGTTTCTCTGGAAACCAGGTGCTACTGTCAGGTGGGGCCATAGCTATTACTGAGCTCCCACAATCACACTATTGTGGAGATGTTACTTTCGACAGAAACACTGCCAAGCAGGGAGGAGCAGTATATCTATCTTCCACTTCCAGCACACCTATCATGGTGAATCACACGCGTGTATCTTTCACCAATAATGCTGGTATTGGCTCTGATTTCAGCAGTCAGAGTGAAGGTAGTGACTGTCTCAAATTCTGACGATAATGCTGATTCACTTTAGGAGGAGCTTTGTACATCAATGGTATCAACCAACAAGTAACATACAATGCAAACTCCGTCATCGCAACAGGGAACTCAGCTTCGAATGGAGGCTTTTTGTACACGACTGGTGCTATAGCAGCTGTGGTCAGCAGTGATTGCTCATGGACTTATAATTCTGCACACACCGCAGGTGGAGCTGTAGATATTGGTGGATCAATGGGCATCTTGTCGGTATCCAAATCGGATATATCTTACAACTATGGTTCTCAAGCAGGTGCATTCGTCTTAGAATCGTCTTCCTCACTCGAGACGCTGTCTGTTATCTCCACAACTGTGAACCACAATTATGCTTCCTCGGGTAACGGTGGAGGGTTCTACATCACTGGTAAGTCGATGACATGTCAGCTTTTTGATTGATGGAACACAGGAACAATCACCAACCTACTTGTATCATCCACATCATTCCAAAATAACAGTGGAGGACAAGGAGGAGCCGTGTACCTGCAAGCAGCTTATGGAACAGTTAATGAAATTGCTTTTGATGGCTGTTGAGGAGACGACAACGTTGCCTCTTCAGGAGGATTTCTGTACATTGATGGAGGAATGCTGACTAGCCAGGCCATACAGACTCTGTCGGACACTAATTCCTCCTACAACAACAATACAGCCTCTGTTACTGGAGGAGCATGGCATATTGGTGCCATCATCGGAGAAATATCATTGAGTGGAACCAACTATACGAGTAACTCGGCACAGAATGGTGGTGGATTCTACTTGGGATCAAGTGAGATTTTTATTCAATTTCATCCCTCTTGACTGAAAGTCTGCAGGAACGCCAATCTCTATCAATAATTCTTCTTTTGACAGCAATTCTGCTGTTCAAAATGGAGGGTCTTTCTCCGCAGACTCTTTGAGCACTCTGGTTGCAGTCAACACGAATTTCACTTCCAGCACAGCCCAACAGGGAGGTGCAGTCTTCCTGCAAGTATCACAGCAGGCATCATCTACATCCAAGCGTGAAGAGAGTGGCAGCAACGTTGAGAAACGTGCCGCATCTCTCCCCGCCTCTTTTGCCAACTGTAACTTTGTGAACAACACTGCCATCACTTATGGTGGAGGCTTCTCCCTTGTCAACCCTCCATCCAATTATTCACTTCCTGCCAAGGTAAAGATTAGTCATCTATGTACACTCACAGATGACAGGTGATCAACTCTAACTTCACTGCAAATAAGGCCGGATATGGTGCAGGATTCGCATTGTTTGGTATGGCAAGCGTAGACGATTTGAACTTCTATGATGGTATATCTGCCCGTGGAAGTGCCTTTGCTGTCATGATCCCTGCATCTGTGAGTGACAATCTTCATCATCTGTACCTTGACACAAACAGGTCCTGATCGGAACGGTGGAGTTGAACAATAACACTATCTTCTTAAACAACGGATCTTATGTGACATTCACTGCCAATTCAGATCCTAAAGATTATGGGCTCTCATGTCCTTACGGAACTGGACAGCTGGTTAATGGAACCTTCACTTGCCCGTCCTCACCACCACTGAACATTGTGCAGCAAACGAACGCTCAGAATATCGTGACTACGTCTGAAAACTCCAAGAACATTTTGCCCTTTGCAATCGGTGGAGTCGGTGGAGCATTGGTGATTGCTGTCGTGGTGATCATGATTCTATACAAACGAAACCGCAACAAGAAGCTACAAATTCAACCAGACAGCACAACTACTATCAACTACACATTTGATGCTAGTAGAAACGTAGTCATCGACTGGAACGACCTAAAGGACATGTCACAGATTGGACGTGGTGCTTTTGGAATCGTCTACAAAGCCTCTTGGCGTGCCGTTCCTGTGGCTGTCAAGCAGCTTCTCAATATGGAATCCATCACTCAACAACAGTTGGAGGAATTCTTAAGAGAAGTGTCTATCGTCCAACGCCTCAGACCACATCCAAACGTAGCTTTGTTCTTAGGTATCACTGTACCCAACCAGCCATTATCTCTCGTGATGGAGTTCTGTCCCAACGGAAGTCTTCATACTTACCTGCAAGAGTGTTTGGTGAGTATTCATCTTTCTCATACGAGAGTCTTATCCTTGGCAGGATATCACTTGGGAAGATAAATACAAATTTATTGTTGATATTTGTCACGGAATGATCCATCTCTCCACCGAAAATATTGTCCACAGAGATCTCGCAGCCAGAAACGTGAGAGAAATACAACGATTTTCTGTTGGTTCTTACCCAAATTAGGTTCTTTTATCTGCCGGTATGGACGCCAAGGTCACCGACTTTGGTATGTCGAGAGAGACGGAGAACGCAGCTATCGGAGGACAAGCAGTTGAAGATATTGGACCCCTCAAGTGGATGGCTCCTGAAGCTATCTTGGACAAACGGTTCTCTGAAAAGTCAGATGTCTTCTCCTTTGGTATCACCATGTGGGAGATCTTGTCCCAGAAAGATCTATACCCTGGCCTGACACCTGTCAATGCCGCCATTGCTGTGGCCTCTGGAGCCCTCAGACCTCTTATTTACCCAGACATGCCCGAAGGGCTGGTGTACATCATGACTCGATGCTGGAAGGCTGATCCCCAAGATCGTCCCACTTTCGTAGAGATCGATCAGTACCTCAAATGCGCCATACCGACATCAGTCCTAATTAGAGAGGGTTTCGTCATGGATGATCTCTCTGACAATGAAGAAGAGATGGTGGAGATGCATTACGAGACTCTGAACATGTATGGAAACACATCATCACCCAAATCCCCCAAGAAATAAAGAATTGGTTCCTCCGATTTGCAATTTGTCGCCCGGAAGGGTCCGCTAATTGGGCAGAATCACGTTAAAAAAAGGAATCACGGTAAGAGCTCACGTTGCTTAACGCGATTCTACAGATTCTTGCCGAATAGCGGACCCCTTCCCGTTAATATGAAGACGAATATCCAAGTATTTATTGTTCACATTTATTTGCACTCCACCCTCTCTCCAATAGAATTGAAGAGCCAGTCCCAGAGACGGCTTTGTTTTCCATAGTTAAGCCCTCCCTTTCCATTCCTGTGGTGGAGATCATGATCCTCTATGATCAGATGGAGATTGAAAGGTCTGAGGAATGGATCCAGAATGGGATGTCCCCAATCAGCTCTGATCCCGGAATGTCCCATTGCTTCCACATAGATTGTAGTGCAGAGAACAACCCACAGCTCAAAGAAATGCAAAGGTACGACGAGCGTAGCTAAGAGGGGCACGATGGCGATCTCAATCACCTATCCATGGATTCATAATTTGGTTTGGATGAGACGTTCAATCACCTCTTGGACGTCATCCGCGAGAATGGCCTGGATGGGAGAAGGATATTTGGTGTTGTGGTGGCCAGAATGAAGGTGCCAGAGAGCAGGGATGGTGTGGGCCGAACGATGCCAAATGTAAAAGAACAAATCCATGACCAAAGCCCAGAGAACCATCTTTGGAATGAGCAGAGGTGTAAGCCCCTCAGTCAAGCCGAAAGAAGGTGCCTCGTTTCGGTCATAGCCTCCAAGCACCATGATCCCTGCATGATGTAAGTTGAAGGAAAGGAAAAGGCTGTGTGGCACCTGTGAGCCTCACGGCCGAAAGAATCCAGACACTTATGATGAGGCGGGTGACCTTGTTGTCAGGAGGAACATCGCGTGTTCGGTTCACTTCATCCAAGGTTCCGTGCGTGGTCATCCAGAATCTCAGATGTCTGATCATACGGAGAATATAGAGGGTGAGGTAGGTCTTGTAGAAGATCCAAGCCACCACAGGATGCCACCTGAAAAATCAGAATGAGGTGATAATCAAGGTCCATACTTGTAGTCTGGCAGGAAATGGTACCACAAGGCCTGGATAAGGAAGGCAGGCGTGATGTGGATCAAAAGAAAGATTATGGATGTCCATGCGCTCTGTTTAGGAGGGGCGAAATTACGAGGTTCAGGCGCTGTCGTCCAATACTGCTCAGGTCCTTCTCGATGTGAGCGTCGCAGTCTTCAATTGATGACATTTTCGCTCACCAAGATCGAGAGAAGCCAATTTCTCAAAGAACGTCCTCTCCTGCCAATCCTTCAAATGCCAAGTCGCACGAGGTCTGCGCTGCTTCAGAGGTTGTCCTTGTGTCGTCGCGTCCGTGCTCATTTGTCCTTTTGGTTGCAATCTCCGGAACAAGTTTTACAACTGACAGCCGGAAAAACTTCAAACTTGTTTCGAATTTGAATCGTCGAGTGAATATCGGCGGGGGACCAACAGCAAAATATTTTTTGGCTGGCCAGCCCCTCCGAAAAAGTGCTTTTTTGTCCCTGGGCCTGTCAAACGATTTCTCGTTGGTCCAATTTTCGACGAAGCGGCCCTATGAAATCGACGATGCGGTTAAATGTGACATGTTCCCGATCTCGCACAAATGACAGAAAGAAAATGAGACGGTCATCATGCAGCTACATTTATGAATCACTTGAGAGACACCTTCTTTTTGTCGATGTCTAAAAAGGAAGTCTCGGTCAGCTTCTCTTTCACAAACTCTTCCAGCTCCTCTTTGATATCGTCCATCAATCGGTCCACAAGATGCGATCTCAGCTTCTTCATGCTGATCTTCTTCTCGTCCTCCTACCGCGTTTCAGTCGCGTTAAATCACGTGAATCACGTTACTGACCTTCTTGAACACTTTCTTGATGTTCTTCTTCCAGTGAAATTTCACTTGGAATTCGAGGTGGTTGTTACCCTCTGTGTTTTGTCAATATTTGTGTCTATAAGTGATTTTGTTGTGGCGGGGTCAACCCCAGTACAAAGACGTCGACAAATAATTGTTCGTGTACATGTACATGTCGACAAACTCACCAGATTTCTCTTCTGCCTCCTCTACAACTCGCTTCTTTTTCTTTTTTTCGTCTTTTACAGATTCTTCCTCTCCGTCTCCGTTTTCCGATTCCTTTTTCTTGTTTTTTTTCGAATCTTTTTCTTCTCCGTCTTCCGATTCCTTTTTCTTGTTTTTTTTCGGAGTTTTCTCTTCTTCCTCTTCTCCGACTTCCTTTTTCTTGTTTTTTTTCGAATCTTTTTCTTCTCCGTCTCCGTTTTCCGATTCCTTTTTCTCATCTTTTTTGGATACTTTCTTCTTCTGGAATTGGTCAAAATTGGTGCTTATATAAAATTGAAGAGTGAAAATTTGTAATAAAAAAGTCAAAATTTATCTTGTGCTACAGCAATACTAGTGTATAAATATCGGCAGAGTCGCAGTACATAAATAAAATGGCAGCTTCGCCGCTGCGTGCTTGACGCCTGCAGCTGCAAAGGTGAAATGATGGGCGAATGAGTACTCACAAAGATCTGGATTCCTTCCTCCTCTTCATCATTCTCTTCGACAACCTTGTCCTTCTTGTTTTTTTTTGTTGTCTATGCGAGGTGAGTGATCTTCTTGTGAGCTATTTGTTTTCTGCAGCTCTGCTGTACACATCCGAAATGCATTCCACAGGATGAGAAGGCGAAGATTTGATCGAAGAAAGAATACCTTTTCCTCCTCTACCGCTTCATCGTCGCTGTCAAAGGTCTTTCTCTTCTTATCAGAGGCGGCTGATTCAGTCAGATATTATCAAGATCGTGATCTTATCACTCACGTTCCTTCTGTGCTTCTTGAGCCTTTGGGGCGGGTGTGGCGGGAGCTGATTTACCCTTTGGTGCCTTATATAACTTTCCTTGGTATTTCTGTGCCTCAGAAATACACTCGTTGTGTTGCTTAAGCGTAGGGCCAGAGAAATGTTGCATACAATCCACACAGATCATGGGTGCATTTCTGCATCTTCCTGAATCGGAATGCTTTGTAGCCTTTGCCTTTGTGAATGTATCACCGCAACCCTCGCACTGAAAGGACACCATCCTCTTTTCTCACTTTTATCCAAGCCTGCTTTCCTAAATTTTACGTAAATGACAATGACTACAATGACTGTAACAAAATATTATTCACAGATAAAATAATAAATTTGTCATTTTGGGTGTGGAGCACATGAGCTTTGGGGCTCTTTATCTTTATCTCTTGTGACTTTTGACAGCACTCACTATTCTTCTCACATTTGTTGCGAAAGCCTGTGAATAATATTGTCTCAGTAAAATAATAAGCTTCGCCCTTTTATTCCCCAATGATGTGCTCATGTTTATCCATGTCTTAACGCTCAATTATGAGCCCATACTTAGAATATACATGTCTCTCAAGTCCTCCAGGTATGCCATGAGGTTCCTCAATCCTTTCAGATAGCCCTCGTCCTTGCCTCCATCTCTAATGGGATATATATGCGAAAAATCTATCATCCGCAGATCACATTTGGTGTCTTCGGTGGAGTCTCCCTCATATATAAATAATATCGATGAGGAGTACATTCTGAATTGTGCTTGGGGGCCTTCTAGCCACTCTCGGATCTCTGTTAGAGTGTCCATCCACTTCGAAATCAGCTCTATCCTCTTAGTGATGGTATTGGTTCCGTGATTGGATACAAAGAGATCCAGAGTCGAATAGAAGTCTTTCGACTCCAGATTTTTCCCCCATATCTTGTCCTTTATGAGGTATTGTCTGGTCTCTGCATCGAAAGTCCATAGGCCCGCGTATCTCATTCCCAGGGATGAACTTGTGGTAGCACCGTCTTTCTTCCTTCTGTACTCTTTCTTTTCGTCTGATTCCTTCTCTCCGGCGGTACTTGTTCCCATCTTTATGTCTAAGATGTTAGCTCTGTTATAGGGAGCTGTGAGGTCCTCTAATTTGACTAGTGCTGTGTAATAGTGAAGGAATACATGTTTTTAGGTGGTTATATGTTTACGCGGATTCATCATCATCGTCTAAAAAAATAAAAGATTTATAGAGGATACGTCTCTCCTTCATCTTGAAGCCAAAATACTTGGGGGCAAACCGCTGTATCTGTGGACAGTTGGGGTACACCGTCTCATAAAAATTAAACTCGTTGGCTCTAACTGGTTTTAGAATCTGGTCGGGCATCTTCTTATTCTTCATCATCATTCCCTTCTCTCCTTCTGTGGCGAACTCAAACAAGGTATCTTCACAAAGGGCATTTCCGGCGGCATCTCTCTTGACACCAGTCGATGTCTCTGTGGTAAACAATGATGGTGATGCAGTGGCCCAATTGTCTATATAAGGCGAAGTCGATATGGAGTGGGAGCTCTTGCGTAGGTGGGATGAAGCGAGTTGCAGTTCAATCATGATAAATTATTATCTACAAATATGTCTGATGCGTGGTTGTCTTTAGATGATGATGGGTGAGTATGTGTGTCTTTACAGTCGCTCAAGAAATTATGCTTGGTGCATTCCCGGTAGCTGGTTTGTCGACAAATATTCGTCATTTGGGCACAAAGATGCCCTTCCGAGAAATAAATTTGGTGTGGGAACTAAACAACGTCGACTTCTTTATTTTCTTGCACAGCCACATTTCCTCGACAACTCTGAGGTGACAGCCCACCGATTTATACTTCTAGGAGTCTCCATATAGAGGACGGGTGTGGTATACACATGCGATGGAAGTGTTTTGATGCGTCCTTCCGAAGGTCTGAAAGTCTGATCATTCAGGATCTTCAGCTTCAAGTGACGGTCATAAGTTTTGAGAATGCTGTCGAGATCAAGACGAGGATGTATTGAAAATGTGATCTTCATTTTCTTTCATTTCAGAAATCTATGTTCATAGTGTATTACACTTCTTGGATGGATGCATATTGAGAGGTGATTGATGTATTGCTTCCATCCACTCCTCCACATTACCGTCTATAAGGTTGTATCTCCTCTGTTGCGGCTTCTTCCCATCTAATTGACCAACTCTGAAATGATCATCACCATCACTCGCTACTTCCAGCATCACCCCTGGTCCTCCTCCTGCAATGGCTCAGCTTTTAAAAACATATATTTTATAATATAAAAATATCGATATATCGATGTACTCAGAGCTAAATAAAGTCAACCCACCCTCTATCGCTGAACAATTCCAAGAAATTTCATCTATCTTCTTATTCTTCTCTATATCTACAACGACCAACCGGGGGTGATTCGTCAGGACCAATTTCGCCTTCGTCTTGATCCGAAAGATCGCTGAAACGTGGTTGATGTAACCGGATTTCACCACGACTTCGCCAGGCTTTAGATAGCACCTTCTTTGTTTAATTTAGAATCGAACGCGTGCCCAATAAAGTAAAGCTGCAGAACATTCTGTCTCTTTGTGGACGTGGACTTTTCTACTTATTTGTTCTGCGGCTCTGCCGTTACTCTTTGTCTTGAGGCTGCCACAGCGTGATGTTTTTGGTGCCTACTATGAAGAGTACTCACCCGCTTCTATGTTCTATCAAGTTGGTGACGTCATCAAAGAAGATCGGCTGCAGCAGATCCATGGGCAGATGCGCTTCCCATTTGAATGAATCCGGCCAGTGATTTCTGCTGTTCATTCTCAAGAAATTGGTACAGAGGCTCTGTAGTGTTTGGGGTACTCTTGGCGGGAGAGTATTCGAGGAATTTTCGAAATTCACTCCTGTTCTATTTTGAGTATCATGACTTTGGCGCCAAGAATTATTTGTTCGTGATTTTTGACGTTCTGTTTTGTTGCAAAATCAAGTCGATGTTCCAGAAAATTCAGAGAAAGTTCGAGGAAACTTCACCCTTGAAAAACGAGTGCCGTTTGATCCAAGCGAATTCTTGTGCAGTCGCGGCGCTACCATAATTAGGTGTTTCTGTGGCATTAGTCATCTTCACTACGCTCTTCATGTCCTAAAACATCTCAATTATTATTTTATTTTTATTTTCTTGTGGTGAATTCTCGCAACAAAACAACATTAAGAATCCCAAAAGAAATTAATCCAAAATCTCGGTTCACAAATGATCGAAAAATCAATTTATTTCAGTCCATCCGAAAAATAATTCAAAAGAATAAATCACATTCTAGCAGCCCGAAAAATAAAACACACTCACACCGAGGTGCACCAGCAAGTCCAAAAGTGCTGGGTCTTGGATACCTTCCAAAGGAAATTCCCTCGAATTTTCACCGACACAATGTGACACGACATCTTGTGGTTCCGGAGTTCTTCCGGTTGCCATGAACGACAGTATGGAACCGAGGGTCCAAAAATCGATTCTAAAATATTTAAATTCCCAGATCTCAACATTTTTATTTCAAATTTTTTTGAAAAGTTCACGCGAAAGCAAAAAAATGTAAAAAAAATGTAAAAAAAATATTTAAAAAAATGAGATTCTAAAAATAAATATACCTGGCATGTGTCTCAGCGATTTGGTCGGGGTTCACCAAAGGCAAACAATTTCTGGATAACTTCTCACGCGTCGTCATCGTCTTCGCGGGTTTTCCTTTTCCTAATAAGAGGATCATGTCCTCTTCGTAGAATCTTTTCTCCATTTCCATCATCGATTCGCTGATTCCTGTCGCACCTGCGAATTTCAAAAATATAATAAAATTTAAATTTCAAAAATAAAATAAATTTCAAAAAAATAAAATAAATTTCAAAAATAAAATAAAATTTAAAAATAAAATAAAATTTAAAATAAATTTTTTAAAAAAATTGAAATATTTTCTGTAAATATGAAATTGAAAAAGAGACCAGAAGTGAAGAATTTTGAATCTACAACAGCAAAAGGTGTCGTGTGTTACGATATGGAAGAATGTCTTTACCAAGATGAAAGGTCCTTCGGAATGATGTGAGTTTGAGGTGGCCATTCACATCGAGAAGTAACTTCCGCAGATCCAATGCTGTTCAGCGATGAGCTGGTGATGACATGATCATCGAAGTTGCAATTACAAAAATAATGTGGCTTTAGAGAAAATTACATCTTCGCCAATGTTGCATTGATGCAGTCTAAATGCGACATGTCTACCGTGCAGTGTTGTACAGCAAAATATTAAATTATTTATTCACTTTTATTTGAGAGCTCACAAGAGATAGAGGAATATGAAAATCAAATATACCTCTATATAAAATGGTGTTGTGAGCATGCATGTATTCGATCAGCCTCACCAACTCTGTCGCGTAGTATCTAATGATGTCTATGGGTATCCTCCCTTGATACTGCTCTCGCTTAACATTATACTCATCATTTTAGACATACCCGCTGTGAGAGTTGAAACATCGTTCCATTAGGACATAATTCCATCACGAAATCTGATCAAGTCAAGGAAATGGCACGTATTATTACGTCAATAAGAAATCATTAGAGGATACAGACATTCTGAAGATCTCTTGATGTTCCATAAAACTTGACTATGTTTGGGTGATCTCTGCATTCACCATGTAATTCCATCTCCTGTTCATGTAAGGGTGATTTGAATACCTAATGTCACCTTTAATATAGACGCAAGTCGGTTCAATATGACATGTTTGGGGAAAATCTTTACCACCACGAGCATGCTTCGTCTTTGGTTGCCTTCCCCTTCTAAAATCATTCGTCAAAAGTTGAAGATGAAAAGCTGTCTTGTCTACCATTTTGATTCGCTTCAGTTATCGCTGGCACAACAGCCACCTCCGTATTTTGTGCTTGTTGAGCGTTTGTATTGTCTGCTTGTTGCGCTTGATCTTGTAATTGATGTGATTGTTGAGCGGGATGTGCAGGAGTATTATTACGTCCAAAGAACCTGAGAATACCAAATCTATCTCTCATGTCTTTATGCGGGGTTGTCCACAAAAGGGAATGTGAATCAATTCAAAATTTCGGTGTGAATTCGGAAAATAGAACCAAACAAAATTTTCTTGGTCTGGCAGATGCCCAACCAACAAGCCAACATAAATTATATACACCTTCATGCAGACTGATCGCTGGGAATAAAGAGATAGATATTGTGGTGCGAAAAATGATGTATAATGGGATAGATGTATATATCATATTTTGTTGCATCCTTTCCATCGTGTATTCAAAGAATTGAAGCTCCCAAATATTCCCATTGCGGACCTTAAGCGTTGAGCTTGGCGGATTGCTCCTTGGCGACAGCCTTCTCCTTCTTTCTCTGGGCGGCCATGGACTTGGGACCGAGGATACCACCTCCCCAGGTTCTTCTGGTCTCAACGTTCTTGTTGAATTGCTCGTTGAAAAGTCCAGCGAGGGTGGTCAATTCGTTCTTGTCCTCCTTTCCGACGTCTGTGATGGCGAGGGTGGAAGTTGTCTTCTTGTGGACGACAGCTCCGAGGCGGGACTTGGACTTGACGATAACGTAAGGGACGTCCATCTTTCTGCAGAGAGCGGGCAACCAGACGATCAACTAAAGAATTTTTAGAGAGGGAAAATAAATAAATTTGGACATACCTCGACGGGCTCAACGTCGTGGGCGATAACGACGAGCTTGGCCTTCTTCTTCTCGACGGCGCGGACGACCTCGTTGATTCCGTACTTGACGGCGAGGGGAGCCTTGGACTCGGCAACGTTGTCCTTACCCTCCTTCTTGGCAGCGGCAACAGCGTGGAGTCTCTTGGCCTTGGCGAGCTCAGTCTCGGGTCTGTATTTGTGCAACAGCTTGAAAAGCTGGGTGGCTATATTTTTTCAGAAAAAATTCAGTTCATGAATAATGTCAACGATCGCGATCACAAATCATGAATAGTAGAAAATAAAAAACATCAAAACTCACCTCCGTTCTTGTCGACGGTTCTGCTGAATTGAGCAATAGCAGGGGGGACCTTAAGTCTCATGAGGAGAACACGGCGTTGTCTCTGGAGTCTGACATACTTGGGCCACTTCACGTAACGAGAGAGGTCTCTCTTGTAGAATTGGCCTCCGCTGATGCCAAAGTTCTTCTTTCTGGACTCAAAGAGGGGATTCTTCTCTCCCTTCTTTTGGATGGTCTTCTTGGCAGCGGGGTTGGGGGCAACCTTCTTGGATGCAGGTACTTTCTTGGCGGAAGGCTATTGTTATATTGGTATTTCCGCTCATAATCATTTCCAATTAATCTCATATCATCATGTATTTTAATAGGTCGCAACGATTCGATCGGATTGTTTTAGACAATGTTTTTGTTAAGATTATGTAACGTTATATTCTCACCATCTGGATGGATTGTCTCGTGGATGGATGCAATCAAAGACCAGAAAATCCTTTGTTGTGGTGCGGAAATCCCTCCCACCCCCCTTAATTTTTCCACCTCCCCCCTTCGCTAAATTATGGACAACACAACAAAAGAGGACGATGTGGCACTTGTATTCTCTTCAGAAATAAATCAGTTTGTCCAATATAAACATGTATCGCAATTACTACGGCTGCAGAATCAGATGTGAGGAGAGAGGCGATATGAAGACCTTCTCACCATAATTTTACAGAAGCCAAGAGATCGTACAGACAACGCAAGCACTGTCTAATTTTAATGACTACAGTAGTCGAGAGTACATCACGCTGCAGAAAGATCTGGAGCGATACACTAAATTGATGAAAGATATGAAAAAAGATCTGACCCTCATTTTCAAACGAATCAAGTAGGTCATCGTTGTTAGGTCTATAACTCATATCATGAAGGGTATTACGAGAGCGAGTACAAGAGAAACATCCAGTGGAATTTCAGATGATACAACAACAGAGTTGATAAATTGTATTTATGAGTTTTTATAAATCAGATTGTGAGATCACCATCATCTGTTGTCACAAAAGATCGCGACAAATTGGCATACGACATAATCTCACGCCACGCCAATACGATACAAACGAACATGAAATGGCACAAATTCTACGCGAGCGAGCACCGATCACCGCAACAACAACTAAGAGACTATGACAGACTCTATAAACACCAGATGATCTCCGACTGGAGGGACGAATATCTCCAATTCCACGATCTGGCACTTCTCATACCAGGTGACAATCGTTCCTTCAGACATTAACCTGATATGATAAGATTCGTCCTCCTCTTCCAACATAAATGACATTGAGAAGATGCCCTTGACCAAAGACTCGAGGTCTTTTCACTCCAGATTGTATTCTGAAATGAAGAGGGTCAATCAGTTTTTCGAGAAGAATAGAGAGAGGATCCAGTCAAAGATCGCCACCATCGCAGAAGACCTCGAAAAGGTTCGTAGTGGCATGTGTTGACACACAAATCAAATGCAGTTTGAGCTGATGTTATGACAGGGGGAGACCGATTCAGAGGGTAAAGAAGGGGTGACGATGACGACACCGCAAGAGAAATTGTCACAGGTGAGTCTTAACGTCGTTTCGGCAGTTATTTTGTTTTGGAAGGCAGCAGCGAATTCGCCATGGCGAAGCAGCAGGATCATCACTTTCTGCGATTGTCCTTATCACATTCCCGTTTGTGCATCTTGCAGAGGCCTCTTCATCGTACCTGGCTTTGCTGACGACATGCAGTTGATCTCATCTCTACATGACGAAGCTGTGGAGCTCCAGAAATTCGCGAACACGAATTCTGCTGCAGTGGAAGAGTTGATATTAATATTTAGAAGGGGGGATGCTGACTCTACTGTTATGGACACCTCTTGGCCCGAATGTATATATTTTATTTATGTTTATATTTTTACTATTTGGAAAGTGATCTGCGAGCTTGCGGCTTTGCCACAAACCAACAAAAGCAGCAGAAAGACACCATCGTCAACAGAATGCACGAGGAGAAAAGAACTTCATGCGATTTATTTTCAATTCATGATGCACCAAAGCCACAGACCAAGCACAATGAGCTCATGCAACTCTCATTTTATCTGATGCAATGCTCATCTCCATAGATATACAACTCCAACAACAATCCTTCCATCATGACAACATTTTGAATGATGTCATCCAAAAATGTCACACGATCTACTCCAAAGCCTTCTCCACAGACAATATAGAGACAGAAGCTATATTTAGAAAGTATCACAAACATTATCACGGCCTCGTCGTCTTCATGGGGATGTTGAATGTGTTGCTGCTGATCACCATCATCGTGATCACGGCAATACCGGTGGAAAATTTTGACTCTATACAATTTTACAAATGGTTTCCTATTTATAGGTAAGTTTTAAAGGAATGAGAACGATCACATCGTACATGAAATTTCGTCGAATTTTCTGGATATTTCTGATCCCACTAAAAATCAGGATTTATTTTAATTTAAAATAATTGTATTTTTATTTCACTGGAATTGAGTGTTATTAGAGGGACAGCTATGGTGTTGATGCAGTTCTGGTGCTGGTGTGGTGTCGTCTATTTTTGCAATAAGAAGGATATCAATTACGTAAGTGAAAGGTCTTCTGAATCCGTCACTAGGCAACGATTTTCGCTTTCGAAAGATTCTGTGAAATTTCTGCGAGAATGTCTTGAAAAACGTGTACTTCATCCGTTTACGTTTTTTAAATTATGGCCAATACCGGATTTTATTTTACATTTAAATATTCATTTTTCAGGTCTTTATATTAAGAATGAAAGTGACCACATCGCTTACGCACTGGCAAGCCGTATTCAAGGTGAGAATTTATCAAAATTTAATTCAAAATAATTCAAAACAATTTAAATTTACATCAACAAGACCGATTTTAATTGCTCAGGTTGCGAGTGCACTGACTTCTATCTGGGAGATCACTCTGATAATCACCATCTTAGACATGAAATTCTACGACTTTGTGGATTTCAAAGTGATGCCTATATCTTTGCTAGTGTTTTTTGTGGCTTTATTTATCAATCCGCTGCCCATCTTCCACTCTTCCACGCGTCTGTGGATTTTAAAGATTCTTTTACAGTAGGTGATTTTATTCATGGGAGATGAGTGCGTACACTCAGCGAGATTTCATCTGATTTTCTACGAAATTTCACCTAATGTTCTGTGAAATTTCACCGGCGATTTGGTGATGGGCTCGACGGCTCTTCACTTTGTTGAAGGTGCTTACCGATTCTCTAAAAATACGTAATTTTTGATTCGTGATGCCACGTCATCTGTTTGTGTCTTTGCAAAGAGGTGTTTTGGCGTTTTATTGCTATTTTAGGTGGTGTTCTTCACATTTCTTTGCGAAAAACTAAAACACAACACTCCAATGGAATCACATCGAGATGTGACCTCTGCAATATAAATACAATTTGCATCACACAAACAGCATTCACATTCACGGAACACACATGTTTGAAGATCCTCAAACTGACTCTTTAAGATGCTTTGGGGCACCCTTCACCGACTGTACATTTGTGCACAGCTTTATGGCCGACCTTCTCACTTCACTTCCGAAGATGTTCTCAGAGATTGAGTTTATCATCTGTCATTTCGTGTCTGGTGATTGGAGGAATGATGGTGATTTTTTTAATATTTTTTTTTAAATTTTAAATTATTTTCGAGATTTTGATCATATTTGGGACGGAAATTTCTATGAAAGATAAAAAATCAACTGAATTTTTTTTGACTGGTTGTAGACGAAGGAGTTTGCGGAAAATGGATTGTACTATTAGGACCCTTCACAGTCATCGCTCCCATATGGTTTCGCTTTTGGCAATGCATAAGGTCATTTTGAAATTTCAACGTCTTTTTCGCACAGACTCGGCAGATTATTTCCACCTTTTAGATTCTAACCGAACAAAAGGTTGTTTTATTTCAGCCGAGATATAAATCACTTGGCCAATGCCGGAAAATATACATTCAGCGCATCTGTGCAGATCTTCTTGATCCTCTCCTACTTTCTGGGTGAGTCAGAGTCAATGAAAATCATTATTATTATCAAGTTGAATTGCCATTTTGTTGAATCATTTTATCTCCAAAACTTTGACGATTCAAAAAAATCCACCAGAAATTCATTTGATTAAAAAATACAACAAATTTTCGGATGAGAAAGACAATCAAACTAAAGCCCCAGCAGAGCGTGGCAGTACAGGCTGGACGTCATTAAGAGTCTGCTGGCTCGTGAGCGTCATCATCAACACGGGGTATGTCCTGTGGTGGGATCTCGTGAAGGATTGGAGCCTCCGGCTGAACCCATTCGGTCCCAATTTTCTGACGCGCGAGAACCGCTTGTTCCCTCGCAAGGTGAGTTATACTTTTTCGCATGGAAAGAAGCACTTGGAGCTGTACAAAATATGTTTTTGTTTTGCGGCTGTGCCGCAAAGATGCTTTCTTCTCGTGTTTTGTGCGTCTTTTTGATTTGCGGACGCAAACAAAAAACATTGGTTCAACTGCACTCTTTGCAATGATTTTGCTGACTGAAATAGTACTACCGCGTCTTCTTTGTTTTGGAGGTCATCGGCCGAGGATTTTGGACTTGGTCGCTGCTTCAGCTGCCAGTACAGAATCTGCACCCCAGCTATGGAACACTGCTCTTCGGTTGTATTGAGATTATGCGCAGAGCTGTATGGGCGGTGGTTCGGCTGGAGCTAATACACGTCAACAATATGGCCAAGTACAAATCGCTTATGTTCCGAGATAAATGAAGTGCCAATTTTGCAGCAGATATTACTCCAATTTTGATTTGTTTATTTTATTTTTCACACACATAGACAAAGGTTAATATTGGAGTTCAAATTTTGAGTGCATCGAGGGTTTTTAGAATCAGTACAATTCACTAGTCCGTAGAAATACTGAAATTTATTGTGTCATATTCTGACATTTGATCTAAGGGTGGGATGAGTGCAGGTGATTCAATCAAGTTTTTGACAGGTACAAATCTGATATTTTTGTTATACGTAGATATCACAATTCACTCTTGTGACATTCTGTCGACGAATGCCTCTTTATTTCATAACGGCGTTTCTGCTGACTCTGGCTCATATGTGCGGTACCGAATCCCTTTATACTTCAAAAAATGGGTCAACTGAGCGCGAAGAACTCTAAACGAATATTACACTTTTTTATAAAACTCCCGAGTCATCATATTTTTAAAAAGGATTCATCTAAACCCATAATCTCACGTGAACAAACGAAAAATACTTGGACTCACTCATGTGTCGATTAGCTAATCTCCGAAAGTCCGCCCTTTCTCCGCGAAATGAAGGATGATATGTCAAATCTGACTTTTAAAAGTCCGAAGCCGAGACAGATTATGCACATCCCAAAGAGGCAGAGAGGTGACACCTTCACGGGCTCGTTTCTATATCTATGGATGCACAGATCGACTGAGATGAGTGAGTGATGTTGTTGGATTTGGAGCTGAAGAAGTTGCGGTAGTAACCGTAAGAAACGCGGTAGGGACGGTGGTTGCAATCCACTGAATAATGATTTTGTAATTTCAAAAGAATTTCGGATTATTTTTATTGAAAATTTTACATTGAAATATTTTTCAAAAATAATGAAATTTAAATAAATCATTCAAATAAAACGAACCTAAATAAACAACTGGGATTGCAAGGACATTTGCGATGGACACAAAGACAGGTGAAGTGAAGGGTGAACCGATCCATATGGCCATATTACTGATAAATATACACAATGATATCGCCAAGCTCATCCATAAGGACGCTTCGTCTACAATGGTCACGTGACGAGAAACCAAGAGTTTGCATTTTTCATTCTTTTTGCTCATTTTGTTTACGGCCAATAAGAATATCATTTTAATTATAATATCATAATATTATTTTAATAAAATAATTATTTTGATGATCACCTTGAGGCAGATTCCATGATTCTAAATTGATGAGATGTAAAACTGGGACGACCCAGAATAAAGAACACATCACGATGCCTTGGATCGAGATGTAAAGACATATGCTGGCCATGTGTGCCTTTTGAATGAAGGTCTGATAATGGATCATGTAGATAGAGTAGAGGACCGCGCTGGCTGCAGCCAACACTGACATTTTTCAGGCGAAGAATATAAAGATGTAATATCACCATCACCAATCCACGATGTAGATACTCTCCCATCGGTCATTCGCTGTTGATCAGACAAACAAATCAACACTGCTCCGGCGATGCAAAAGCAGATGGCGAGGAGCTAAAAAGGTTCACATCATGTTGGTGTCGAAATGACCATACCTTCCCAAGATCTAACTTCTCCCTGGTGAAGAGGACGGCTAAAATATACACAAGACCAGCGGATAGATTGAAGATGGCGATGGCGGAATTACCAGTTGTGAACTCTATGCTAAGCAGGTAGCAGTAGTAGAATGATACAAACAGTAAAGAGGATAGTATCGTCTTGAAAATGGCAGCCGGCCACGAGGTTAATTTTGATACCAGGGAGATGTCTTCGAACACGATCCGCAGAGAAAATGTTGACATCCCTGCGATCATCAACAAAGGAATGGTAATGTGAAATCTGAACCTGAAAGACTGTGGATGGCTCTATTTAATGAATAGAGTGGAAAGAGGAGTATATTTGGAACGGCCGCGAGCCATAATGATCTGAACGGCTTTGGGTCTTTGTCTTCATCACTGAGTTTTGTTATGGCTTTAAGATGTCAGTCTCGTGAAATCATCGCATCATCGCTGACCTATTAGTGTTGTCGCAACGGTGATGGCGATGAAAAAACTGAATCCACAAGAAGGACCGGACACCTATATAATGTCATCCATCTCAAAAAGATGGAGACCTCACTCACATCCTCTATATCTTCCCAATGTACTGATCGTGAATAATCCTCAGGTTCTGAATGATATGGGTCTGGATCCTGTGTCTTGTGCTTGTGTAATAAATGAGTATGTTCCCGTATGGACATAATTCCGAATCAGATCTGATGTCCGGTAAAAACAGAAAACATTGACGTAAAATTGTCAATCTACAAATGTGTAATTGACAGAAATTACGCAGGGACCAGCTCATGAGTGTTCTATTTTTAGACATTTCGCGCTCAGAAGCAGAGGCAGGTCCGGTATCTGTTGATCCAGATGATAATGTTCAATCGGCACAGATGACGGAGGTAATTGGATTCTGCCGATCAGATTCGCCACGAACGTTCCAACTTCGGTGGAGGCAAAGAAGACCTGGAATTCTACGGTCTTCTTGGGCTGGATGACCTTATCTCTAGGCTGGACAGTGAAGGGGGAGTACTCCCAACTATCTGAGACTGATTGTATGTCCCAAGAGAGTGATATGTCTAAAGTGGATGAGGATCACCATCATGCGGAGGATGGATGCAAATAAAGAGGTAGCACAGCAGTGACACAACTCTGACATAACCTACCTCTAGGACTGTCATTCTTGATCTTCAAGACACGGAGGGTGCCTTGCATCTGTGGAGCCACATTCCCCCAAGTGAGGGAGTACTTGTTGTCTTTGTGGACAATACCCAGGGTGTTCTTTATGATAGAGAGGGGGGAGCCGGTGATCGATACCGAGACGGGGAACTGGTAAGTTTTTCCGAAACCGTCAATCTACAACGAGTTGAATTTTGAATTTTGGCGGGAAAAGTGTCTTTTTGGATTTTGAAAGATCTTGACAAAAATAAGATGTCTTACAGTCAGGTTAAGTTTGTCGTTGAATCTGCCCATGATATCATTATAACACGTCAGTTTGATCCTACGCATTTGGAATTCTTCTAAAAGTGGTGATCCCCGGCTAAGTCTAACAACATCAGAAAATCAATATTTTATTTCCAAATAAAAAAAAATTCTCTTCATTATAAAAAAATCAAAATTTTCTTCATCTGAAAAAAATCTTGATAAGAATACAAAGACAAACTTGGCCTCATGCTCTATGGTAAAAGCGGCACCATTGTTGGCCCTAAGAATCAACTGTGAAGTCTCTCTGTGCTCTTCCATCAATTTATTGCCGGTCGACGCGAAACCGCGCTGCGCTTTGAGTTTTTTGGCGCTGGGAAATTCAGAACGAAATCTCGGTGAAATTTCGTAAAAGATTGGATCGATTTTTCTACCACCGAAACATTTTATTTCAACATAAATAAATACATTAGACATCAACATTAGCCGATTATATGATGCATCAACATTGGCTGATTATATGATGCATCAACATTAGCCGATTATATGATGCATCAACATTAGCTGATTATATGATGCATCATGTAATTCCACACAGCCAAAGTGTGTTGCGGCTTTGCCGCAACCATCAGGCACAATAACAACAGTGGAATAAAACCCCAAGGAAGAGATGCAATCTTGGCCAAGATCTTGACCAGAAGAATGACATCTTTCTTTTGACAATCTACAACGACAAACTCCCACCTCTTTTCGGCATCTGTCAAAGTGGTCATGTCTCTTGGCGCGGAGAAATGTTCAAATGCGAGTGTGTACCTGTCATATTTGGTTGAGAGTTCAAATGTTGAAAATTTTTTGTGATTTTAAAAATGTAAAAATATTCTTTAAAGAAAAAACACTTTCTTCATTTTTAAAATTAAAAAGCAAGCAAAAAATATTCTCTCGCATAACAAGAAATGCAACAGACGTTTCCAGGAAATTTCACCAAATTTTCGAAGAAAATTACCTTGTAGCGACAGAGGATTCGTTTCTCAGCAATAAATATTTCGTGTGATCCGAAAATATCTGCAGTTGATCTCCCAGTGAGACAATCTGCATCACTTGGTGTTTCTCTTGATCTTGGTCTAAAAGTATGAATTCGTCATCAGGGGGGGGGGATGTGGGGTCAGAAGTGAAGGCGTATGAGATTTTCAGACCTGAAACCGTGAATCGAAATTTCAGTGAAATTCCGGATGACCGGCTTTGGATACGGCGGAGCCGTAAACGCTGGTCTGTAGAGCTGTCTACAACGGCTTTCCATAATGTATTTTCCACTCTCTATGATTCAAAAATCCAAATAAATTGTCGTGTAATCTTGACCTCACCTTGCACTGACGCGTGGAAATTGATCCCTACGGGATCCCCGTCCTCTATATGACAGATCAACAATGCTTGTACTTGTGATGGTTTGATGGGGTAAAAATTGATTGTGACTTCCGTGATCTCGTTGGGTGAGATGCTACCTTGACTCGGTATGCACTCTACCGAATAATCTGTTGGTGTTGATTTATTTTTCGAAAGAGATATAGAACGTAGTGACTTTTGTCATTTGTGGCAAGTTGATTCCTTTGTGGTGGAATAATGTACAAGTGTTGGTGTTTTTTGTTTTGGCAAAGACATAAAGGCCAACAACTCTTATATGTAATTTGTAGCATACCTTCGCCATATGAAGTCTCCCAGGTATAGTTGATGACAAAAGGTCCAGGGTTTCGCAACTTGACTGTTCTGTTCACTGCGATCCCGACGTAACACTTTTCTATCTAAAAGATTTAACATTCGGTATTAAATAAAATCGAATTAAAACCTTCACCTGGATGTTGTACTCGCTCAAAAATAATTTCTGCAGTTGCGTGTTGCCTTTTGTGTAGATGTGGCTTTCCGTCACGCTGTTCTTCGATGAAGATGACCTCAGAGTGTACGCAGAGGCGAAGCGTTCTAGATGTGCACAGGACGCCGTGACGTGTAGTTGTGCGGACTCGCCGCCTGGAGTCATAAGTTGTATATTTTGTGCCAATAATTCAATTCGCGTTCGGGGTGGACATCAAGGTGTTTTAGATTTTTTCGATGTAAAGATGTGTTTATTATGTGACTAAACCTTATACTAAGTACACACGAAAAGTAAACATCTGGAGTATGTTTTCGACTTCAAGAAGTTCAAACAAAACAGCAGAAGGAAATTATGTTTTCAGAAAATGTAAAGAAAATATTTACCCCCCAAAGTTCCCTCCACCGGTGTGATGACAGGTCTCGTGACTCCCCTGTCAAATCTCGATAGATCTGATCTGTAGATCTTCCATGACAACGGGATGTCATAGGGATTATGGAGATCGATCGTCCTGGTGATATTTAAACCAGCCTTCACTGTTCCCATGTCGACCAGCCTTGGCGTCACAATCAATTGTGCTGTCTCTGCCTATTGTAGAATTAGATGAATGTACAGTGTTTTTGTATTTTCTTGTGCTTTGGGTTTCATAAAATTGAAACCTACCTCCCCCTGCATCCCGAAGATCAGGGTGTCGTGCCCGGTCACGTGACATTCTGCGCATTCCAAGAAATTTCCGGTGGTTTCTCTCACGATAGAAGCGGTAAACGTGGTGCTGTGCCCTGTGGACAAAACTCCGGAGCTCGGAGTTATATCTATATTCTCTGAACTCCATTGGTATGGCATATCAGCTTCACTGTCGTTGTGTATAATGACGTGCTTTGTGTATGTCTGTCACATGTCAGCTACAACCGTCAATAGCACTTATCAAAGCCGACATTACCGAACATCACAAAGCAGCCTAAATGAAATAAAGTTTGGTGAACTAAAGGTGCTCACCTGTCCCACAATGAGTACGTTTGGGAATATGATGACTGATGGCGGGTACATGATTAACCGTGGGGGATTACCACTACCGAATATTTCCAACTCTGCGACGTGAAGGCCTTTTTCACCGTTCTGTATGGGATGAGAAGTTGTGATATCTCTATGAAATTTCACGGAGATTTCAAAAATGATCATTAGGTTCAGAGTTAATGCGGTGCAGATGGTCTTTATCGCGGCTCCGCATTTCATGCATTTGTCTCAGTAATTTCTTGCAGTTCAATATCTTTCTTCTCTACAAGTTCTACGCACAAAATGTCAGTACTTCGCCCACCTCTTTGATGCTGAAGGCCGGAACCGCCATCCTGTTCAGTACACTCTCGACCCCACCCCCCATACCATCTACAACCAGTCTAGCGATGTACTTCTGCTCCCCCATTCTCGGTCTGAATACAAATTTGAAGGTCTTCTTCCCCACCAAAAAAGAGCCGTGGGAGGGCTCGATCCGGAGACCCTCCGTTTCCTCGTGTTGATTTCCTCTGTTGATCTGCCATATATCAAAATCATTCAGAATTCTGATATCAGAAATCGAATTCAAAATACGTAAGTATGTAGCGTTTACAACGGTCACAAAAAATATGATTCTATTGATATATACAAAAGAAAGTGGATATTCCCAAACCAAAATACACAGCAGCACTGGATTCGATCTAGTCAATCACGAAGAGACAATATCGCACAACTTCATGCAGAGAAAAAAAACACTCAAAATTACCTTTCTCGGGGTCAGCATCACCCCCGGATTCTCCGCGATCTTGATTGTGTCATAATCGTAGATTTCCCAGTGGTAATCTAACGTCAACGATGACTGATTGCAGATCTCCACCTCCTTATACTTCTCCGCGCCCACCGTAGTCTTGCCGAAATCCGAGGAAACTGACACGATCCTGGGAATGGTGTATTCGCTCCAGCGGTCAGACTTCAACGTTACCTCCCGCCCATTCATTTTTTCAATGTTGAAGTAGGGAAAAGACCCCGACCCTTCCAGCCTGTGCATTTGTACCATATTATCACTCTCTATAAATAGTGTTGCGTGGTATAATCTGCCTTCTCGTGGTGCGAATCTGATCTGGATATTGAGTGTAGTGTTACTTTGGACTTCGGTTTCTGTTGGGAAGATGTCGAATATTGGGGAGGTTATCTCTTCACCGGATTCGTTGAGTTGTTTTATGGTGAGTTCTACTCGGCCGCTACCTTCAGTTGTGAGAAATTGTATAGAGTTAAAGATCTGCAGTGGTTTCTGGCACTATTCTGGCTTTACAAACGGATACTCTTTATTTTAAATCACCGAAATAACCACAATTAAAAACATATGTCAATGTCCATATCTACCTCCCGTATTCAGCGCAGAGAAATGCATCACTTTGTTC
The DNA here is from genome assembly GCA_002081555.1 of Protostelium mycophagum. Classification (NCBI taxonomy): domain Eukaryota; phylum Evosea; class Variosea; order Protosteliida; family Protosteliaceae; genus Protostelium; species Protostelium mycophagum. Next base: position 4,910 of record MZNV01000033.1, on the reverse strand, counting down.
ATTGTAGATATACAATATCCACAATTGAATAATCCCGGAAAATTCAATTCCGGTGGAGATTTCTGCCCGCTGAGAGTCAGCGAAGTCCTCTCTTCATCACCTTTGTCCGTTAAAAAATTCAAATTTTGAATTTTGAAAAGTACCGGTTCGGAGAATGAGCTCGTCATAAACTGAAGACAGAGAGTTCGGTACGAATTTAACGGTGAGGTATAAAATCATCCCCGCGGCGAGGTGCCCTTCTTCTCGTGGATATTTCAACTTGGAGACGCTGAAGGGGCTTCTGCCTGCAGGCGGGATGACGTTTATGCGCTTACCGACACTCGACACGTTCTTAACCGTGATGACTTTTTCGTAAGTGCCTGTTGATGTTGATTATTTGTTTATGCACAAATTTATTCGCCCAAAAAAAATCAATAAGCATGAACAAAGGATCACTGTATTAAATAATAATTTTAGTATTTATAAGTAGAAAAATAATAATTAATTAACCACAGAAAATTTGTGGCAGTCAGGTTCACCAAAACAAATGTCGTCTTTGCCAACCACAAAAACTTTTCACGAAGAATACCGAGCATCTTTGCTGCTTTACACTTGACAAAACTATTTCCGATCGCTAAACTCACCTCCCAATTCGTAATCTGAAAAACAGACTCGCTCGGGCAAAAATTTAAACACGGGCCGCTGCTTATCTCTTTCGCTCAGAAACTTCTCCCGGGATTCGTTCTTAGTGTCCTCTGTGGCGGTGACGCTGTTCCAAGGCGGTTGCAGAGTCTCTGAAGTGGTGATGTGCCTTGTCGTCATTTTAGAGGAGACGAAGGAGCGAAGTCGGTCCGTGCTGTTATTGTGGCCGATACCGTAGGTGTTCCCGCCAAAAGTGATGTGGTTGTTGTCGACATGGTTGGTCCGGGGGGAGAGAATGTCGACAAAGGTCTGGAAATGTCAATGAAATTTCGGGATATCTGGAGATATAGAGAAGAGGTACCTCCTTATTATATGACATCATGGGTGCTGCTGACACTGGCCGTTTCGGTGGCAAAGAGGATGCATTCTCTTCCTCAACCTGCCACTTATGAACGAAAATTAATAAATAATAAGCAATGTTGTTCACCACATGCGAAATTACGATTTATTATTTTGTTCATTTTTTAAATTTAAAATATCGCAAAGAAAAACACTCTCAAAAATTCGCAAATTTCGAATATTACTTCTTTCATGAGCTGTTGAGCGTCGATTAAAATTTCTCTTGTCAACAGAGGTATCGCCGTTTCTGTCATTGTTGGTGGAATAACAACCTGTGGTTCCACCTTCGGCTCGTGTTTTTCTGTGCCTACAGAGGCCATGAGAGCATGATTCTTTAGACATGCAGATCAAATACTCCACTCACGAGATCTGGATGACTTGTGGCTTGTGGCCGTGCCAGGTGGGCTCTGCTTCTGGAAGATGACCGTCGAATAATTTTTGGTGACACTTCTACTTGGGTCGGAAGAAGGTGCTGTCATGATGAATAATCGTTTGAGCATGATTTTTGGTCATAGCGTCCATAAATTTTGAAAAAACGAAGATTTTTCAGGAGAATCATTGACTGAACTGAACGAACCTGATGGATCTTCTGATTTGATGCCTGCAATCTCAAAAAGCATTTGTGATAATTCTGTCATTCTGGAATTGTACAAGGCGACACTTGCGTTCCATTCTCTCGACAACTCCTCCGATTCGAAAGAAATTGATAAACCAGTTTTCAACTCTTGACTGTTCTTTAGGTCATTGATTCCATGGAAGATCTCCTCGGTTTTCAGCACACTTCGGTTTTTACACGTCTAAAAATGATCACCTGCTCTGGAACAATCACGGACAACAGAGAGTCAGTCAAATATTCTTTTCTGGGTTCTAAATCATGTCACCTCAACATCAACAAGCCGAAATCAAATCACCTGGTGGTCTTGCTGGTGTCGTTTCTGGAGTAATTTCTATTTCGCTAATTTTTGGGCTGTCATGTGGTGGTTCGTTTTCCTTTATGATCACATCCTGTAATTTTTGTCTACTCAGAGCTGTGGAGGCCAACAACACTCACCTCCTCTTTGGCCTCTTCAACTTTTGATTTATGTCCCAAACGCCTTCGTCTCGCGCTCATGTTCCATCAATCGGACACAATAGAGGTGATCTCACGAGGAGATCTCAGCCTGATCGTGCGAGCCGTTAAATTTCCAAAAATAGTTTACGTATCGGCGATCTACAACTGCTGTTTTAAGGCGATGAAACGAGCTCCGGAACTTGTCTCACCCCATTTCGGGATACTAAAATGTTTTCGCCCCTGTGCAAGTGACTAGACACTATATGGGAATATTTCTTCGGAAATGGTATTCCAAGACAAGTCTTGCCTGAAAAGACTTTGCGCTACTCGGTGTTTCGGGGGTTATCTTTCATGTTAACCTGCAGAACAAACTTAAGGTGCTGGTAGGTTGGCACATCATACAAGCTCCAATACGCTCCACCTGACACCAGCTAAAGAAGCCCTGATCATATATAAGCCAGATAACATGCCACGCTCCCTGGGGATCTCTATTGCCGTGTTCATAAATATAGTATGTGGTGCAACGGAATACAGGAGCGAATTCCGCGCTCATTTCAAGTTGGGACTCGGCTCAGGGGCACAGAAGCTGCCTCTTTCTGCTCCTGAAAGAAAGAGTGACTGATGCGGGAAGCTTCTGAGGAATGTGGGCAGTTTGACATGTATCTGATTCTCTAACCGAAGATCCAAATACGCCTTGGACTCCAGACTCGCACCATTTGACGGTTCGAATGTCGACACTTTGATAGGGCGAAGGTGGTCGCGAGGGACTCACAACGCATGATGCACAAGAGAAGGCACTCAGCCTCTATTGACACAGAGCAGAAACTTGGCGAGGTACTGTCGTATGCATGATTTACATTCTTACGCATGAAGACGACAGGATTCGATCAGAGAGGATGGATTGGATTCTTAGAAAAGTGTCTGAATTATTTCAATAAGCACGACCCGAAAGATCCGTCGTTTTTTAAAGAGACCAGGCAGAAAGTCGAAGGTGAGATATGATCCATGAAAATCATCTTGAAATTGATGGTGCCAGACTTCGAAGGTATATATTGTTATGTATATAAAGGCAGATTCTTGCCTTCAGGTTGGTGGTTGGTTTTTCTCAACGATGATTTATTCCAGCAGGGAATCAAGATGGAATGTTTTGGAAGGGCAGCCAAGGTATGGCCTTCCGACCCCATTTTGTTCAGTTTCGCCTTTTCAGACAGAAGTGTCGTACACTGTATCTTGTGTCTTTCATCCGCCAAGAAGACACATTGACATAGATATTTTTAAGAGAAATAATATTAATATCCTCAACAGGTGCAAAGTCAACGGGGTGTTGCCTGCAAAGACGATATTTTTATTCGCGGTCTGAGCCAACTCTTAAGAGGCAGATAACTTGGTTGAACGAAGGTGCAGACTGGTCGTTTGTGGAATACAGACGGGGCCCAGTGGGGAAGGTAGTCATTTCAAGATCAACGTAATCATGAGATCATTCGTGGTGGCTGTGCCGCAATTGAGAAGCCCGAGTTCAGCATGACTTCATCATTTCGCTTTAAGATCTGAAATGAGCAGGTCCAACCTCATACCATCCTCGGTCCAGTTGGTATCGACTGGCCCAAAATTATTCTAGCTGTACAGAGTGATGGAGGCCCCATCTTGTGGCAATTCCCAGCACGAGGATCAAAAGATGAAGAATCCGATGATGATCATGAAGAAATAGAACCCGATCCGAAACACATGAAGTCGGAGACGAAGCCGATGGAGGAATCAGAATGGGATAACAGTACCCTCTTTATGCGAGAAGCTGCAGGTGGATCACCACAGCTGCGACCACCGCACTCTTTCCTGTACTCAGAGACGAATGTCACATTCAACGCCAGCATGTATCAATACAACACAACCCCACAGGTGAGGTTTTGTCCTGGTACTATTTTTAGACCGAGATAGTCATCAATATTTTGGCGTTTTTGGCGCGAATTTGAATTATTTGAATTTGAAAATATCCTAAAAACACAAGTTGTATTTTATTGCATTTGATGGAGCTTCATCATCACCAAATGAGTGGCACAGCTTGAAAATCATTCACTTCCACATGATCTGATATGATGATTTCAGAGTACAAGACCACAAATGTTCAATCAAGAAGACCACATCATGGAAATGTGGGCAGGACTACCAGGGACAACGCTCTGTCCCAGCGACTATTACGAGACAATGGACAAAGTCAGAGAGCACATGTCATTACAGCCAAAGAAAGAGGGCGAAAGCTAAATATTTTGTGAAAGAGAAGATGTATTAAATAACATTCATTTGTATTTAATATTTTGTTTGTGACTTTTTATTTTTTTGTGGATTTTTGTTGTTTATAATGGTCATCTTGGTCATTTCTGATTTTCATCTCGGCACATTTACATCGATTTTCGGTATGTTTGTCCTCTTGATCACCCGCGATACCACTTATAATTGGAAGTTCTCTTGTAGTTAATTGTCATACTTGGATATTAAGTATCTGGTGAGATTCATAAAATTCAAACAACCATGCTGACCACAAGATGGAATTTTGTGGCCGAAACTACGGAATTTTTATTTTGGTGATATTACCCGGCTGTACCAATTTCAAAATTATCGTTTGAAGCAAATAATTTTTCAACAATCCCGGTACGGAACGCGAGTGTCACGGTAAGGTGGTCACCAGGGTGACAATCGCTTACTGCAAAGTAAGGTCACGTTGCTTACCAGGATTATAAAAAAATAATCGCTTTCAAAATTCATTTTGAACTTTTGTCAGGCATCGATGACATGTAAGAACGAATAAATTAATATAATTTATTCGTAAGTTGCAACGACGTTT
>MZNV01000029.1:0-23269 GCA_002081555.1 Protostelium mycophagum | reverse complement strand
CGTCATTTCTGTATTGAAACAAAAACACCCGTGAGAATCATTACGGACCATCACAATTTGAAGTATTTTGCTTCTATCAAAAGCCTCAATTGGAGACAAGTACAATGGTCAGAATTTTTGGCTGATTTTCACTTCGCCCTTGAACATTGACCTGGATGTTTGAATGTCATTCCTGACACGTTGTTGCAACGTGAACAAGATGCACTTGACATGTTTATGTATCAGTAACATATGTGACTGCAGTATAACATACCAACAAAGTGCATTTTAAAGTCACAAATGTGACTGAGAAAAGTATCAAATGTGACAGTAAAGTTTTTCACCTGCAAACTGGATTAATTCCTTTGTGTCTGCAGGAACAACTGTCAATGTTTATGTATCAGTAACATATGTGATTGCAGCATAACATACCAACAAATTGCATTTTTAAGTCACAAATATGACTGAGAAAAGTATCAAATGTGACAGTAAAGTTTTTCACCTACAAACTGGATCAATTCCTTTGCGTCTGCAGGAACAACTTTACTTGCTCTGTGTCACAAAACCTTTGGTCATGATTGGAAGGTAGACATCCCGCAGATAGGATCTCTCACACATTTATGTTGCAGTCATAAATATGATTGAAAGATTAACCTCATCAGGATTTATGGCATTCTTGAGTCAATGTTTATGTATCAGTAATATATGTGACTGCAGCATAACATACCAACAAAGTGCATTTTAAAGTCACAAATATGACTGAGAAAAGTATCAAATGTGACAGTAAAGTTTTTCACTTGCAAACTGGATCAATTCCTTTGTGTCTGCAGGAACAACTATAGATACTTACCAGCTAATATTGCCAACTGTAGAGTTTTGGTCAATTCATTAGAACCTGATTGACTCAGCAGATGCTGTGACATAATGAAAAGAAGCAGATACACACAAAGTTGTATTGCAAAGCAACACAACTTTTCATACTTTGTAGTTGTCTATAAACGTAGATAAATCATTGTTAAGACCAATTCCTTGAATTGAATGGAATAATTTGTCAATCTTCATCATTTAAGGGATACCAACGGTGCAGTAAAATCAAGTACAAGTACATGCACACAAACCCTCTGATTGTGATAGAGGGATGTCCTTCTTGGAAATCATCACATGTTCTGGACAATTGCTGGTTTGATCAATACAACAGTTCCTTCTCTGTCTTAGACAAATTATTTTGATCAAAGCTGTTCTAGGCCTGCTCAATTCCAGTTGAGTCTGAATCAGTCTGAGAATATTCCCAAAAAACGGTTTTTTCCAATTAAAACAAACTGAAACATTCATTTTAAGGCAGAACAGAACAGCAAAATTAGAACAGAACAAGAACAGAACAGAGACAGAGATCTTAAAAATACTTCAGTTTATATGCCTATATAAATGCACTCTTTCATGTTTTGATTGATTGAACCCCTGTCAAATTATCTGAACAAACCAGAAACATAAAATGAGTATTTTTGTCCATCTTTATTATAGATAACTCTTTTTTTATTAAGCAGACTCCTATTATCATTCTTATGGAATAATTAAAGGCAAAGAAATCAAATCCAGAATAACTACACTGATAGGCCGGCATTCTTCTGCAAAAAAGTAGATATCTAGCGACTTTTTTTAATTAAAAATAAATAGGTGTTTTGTTCACATCTTGAATACTTTATATCCGTTAAGCTAAACGCTGTACTCAACAATCTCTAAACTCAAATTATGAGAAGATGGCTCTGGGCTAAAACCATATGTCTCAGGGCTAGGTTCATAGTGCAGGGTTGCATATCTTGATTGTGACTTTGTATTCCTCTTGGGCTTCTATTGGTATGGTAAAATGAAGGAGATGTGTGTAAGACAGAGTTCCTTGCAGTTGGAGGTGTATCAGTTGAAGATGGAGACATAATGAGATGATCTTGCTTCATCAAGGATGACAATTCCAAGAATATTTCCGTAAAAGTAGGCCGATTGATTGGATCGATGGCCCAGCAACGCTGTAGCAGAGACCAGACTTCTTCAGGGCATGTAGCTGGTTTTGCAAGTATTGATCCTTGGTTGGGTATTATGCTGATTACCTTTATCATGTTAATCTTGTATCATAATGATTCATTTACCTGCTGATTTGGCATATTATCGTAAGGCTTCTTTCCTTGAGAAAATATCTCCCACACAGTCACCGCATCTATTGATGTCATGAAGTGAATGAATGATCACGAAAAAAAGGACTTACATGACCAGACATCACTCTTATTGCTTGATTCATATTTCGTTATCGTCTCTGGCGCGCACCATTTGTATGGCAACTATATTTTCAGATTAGATAAGTGTTGCAGGAATTATTATACCTCTTTTGAATTGGTAGAATAGATATCCTCGACTTGTCTGCTCAGCCCAAAATCAGCCACTTGTACTATGCTCTCACTTTGCACAAGAATATTCCTTATGTTATCAGCATCATAGCCCATACACTTATTTTTGGAATTTTTATGTACCTCATTTTACAATAATGAAAGCATAAAATAAGTGTTCATTGTCTTACCTTGCTCCAAGATCACGATGAACGATTTTCATGCTTTCAAGATACCTCATCCCTCCTGCTACTTGTGTACACATCGCTAAAAGCTCCTTTGACGGCTTTCGATTCTGAAATATCCTCAATTGATTCATCCATTCTTACAAGACTAAATATACTGACAAGTATGTGGTTTATATTATAAAAATCGAAACAAAAGGTGTCACCTTCTGCAGATATCGATCCAATGATCCATACTCACAGTACTCTAATATCTGCTCTATGTTATTTGCAAAAATGCACTTGAAAACATTATTAGAAATGATATGCTTACTATATATTTATGACCGGCGTGATCTTCCCACATTCCTAACAGTCTGCTGATGTTTGGATGGTTCAATTTACTGTGGAAAATCAGAGGATTAAATACAAAAATACAAAACGCACACTAGCAGTTTGAGCTCTTCGATGAAGCTACTATCGTTCAGCTTCAATATCTTCGCTGCAACAGAGGTTGTGTCATTCCTTGAAAAGTCAATTCGATCTTAGTTATATCTCCCGAAAAATAAAATCACCAAATGGCCAGGAAGACGTCACCAAAATTACCGCTGTGGTAATATTAGAATTATTCACTATGATCAGGCACTTACGCTCCAATCTTTTGCTTCAAGACGATGTTTTCCAACATCAAATCCTTCGCTATCAGACGCAATTCCACCTCATTTCTCTTCTTCCTCCGGATTCTGAGTATCAATACTATGGAAAGCGCGATTACAGCCAGTAACAATGCTCCTCCGACGCCAGCTATAATCCAGTACCACCACTCTGTCTTGGTAGCTGCAGGGCCAGCATTGATGCTGTTTATTGAAGAGATAGTGAAATCTGTGAGGTGATTGCAGGCACAACTGCTTGTCTCAGGGACAAAATTACAACTGCTGTCCTGCACAAAATTGGAGTCGTAGTGTTGTCTCCATTGACAGATCATGCTGGTATTATTTTCGAGTTTTTGAAAGGTGATTGTAACATTGCCTTCTGGTTGTCTGTCGTCCTTGTTCATTGAAAATAAGTTCATAGACACTACAGGTGCAGTTTGAATGAGATTATTCCACTCGGCAGGTACGACAATCATTCTATGTCTTATACATGTGTCATTCTGGTGCTGTGCAGTTTTGAAAGTGACAGATGAAGTCTGTGAGATGATGGAGTAATCCCTGAATGAGCTGGAGCCACTGGTCATACTGAGCACAAAAGAGGCGTTGAGAGTGGTGCTCTCTTCGCATATCCTGTTGGTCATGATAAGATCATCTAGTCGGTGTAGAAGATGATATATCATGGAGACGTTGCGCTCAGACTTGGTCTGATCCTCTGCCGTCTATTGATTAATTAGAACTAATTTACATACATATAGTGGAAAGTCATATATAAAGTTATCACCTCGCGTATGAGGTTCAAGATTCGAGAGGAGAAACTTTGAGGAACGATTTCGTCAGTAATGTGTATAGAATCTAGGAGAAGGGAGATAGCAATGGTCGTCTGGTTACTCGGTACGAGGCCTTTGTGGTAAGACTGATATAACACATCCAGCTTTGTCTTGGATTGCTCACTGCATTCATCAAAACGATATATGAATGATCACTTACATCGTGGCGTTATAAGACATGAACCTATAAAGTGCCGCACTCAATCCTGAAAATGAGCCTGAGACCAAAGGCAAAGCCCGAATTAGCGCTGTTTGAGTTTCATCAAAATCCTCAGAGAATCTGAGCTGCTGTAAAGCATCATCGTGGAGATCTGACTGTGATTGAGGCACAACCAAAGCTATTGAAGTCGCGATGTTATGCGAGGATCCAAAGATATCAGTGATGATGACGGTGACATTGACTTGCGTCTGATTCAGCCAGAACTGGACGACAAAGGAGTTATTGAGTGATTTCTGGTAGACGTTAATCCCACCGGCCAGATAAGATAGTGTGTAAGAGACAGCTCCATAGGATGAAGACGCGTTATGTACCATGATATTGAATGTAGTGATGTAAGATGTGCCATTAGGTGGCTCAACTATTATATCTTTGGCCAAAGGTGGGCACGCTGTTTGAATTGAACAAGAGCTGAATGATAACCCTATAAATGCTCTTAGTAGATATTTCTCCTTATCGAGGAAATACCTGTGTTGACAGAGAAAGCGTTAAACGTATACGATGCACATGGATCTAATACATCTGCGAGTAGATTCAAAGTCGGTGAATTGATTCCATTGATGGTTTTGTTTGCAGTTAATGAAAAGTCTCCGAAGTCATCTCTGCTTGCAGTCCATTGAAACTGGCTTCTTTCCATCGTACTTGTTGCCGCCAAACTGATCCGAGACGAAGAGCTCACTATGGCCGGACACACCACTTTAACTATTGCAGTTTGTTGTGATACCACAGAGACCAGCACTTGCCCTGAACTTCTACCTCCTGAAGGAGTGATGATGTCATAGGTGATCAGATGTCTGTTTTCTTTCAGTATTTCACATCTCAATATTTCTACATTTTTTCTTTTGTTGGGGTGAGTGTCAAGTTGTTGGAAGTGATTGGAGGTGAGAATAGACCCGGTGATGTCCAATTACACTGAAATACTGGCAGAAACTGCTGATCTGGATCAACTACTGTCAATTTGACATTGAATGGAACCCCTGCTTTTGTCAGAATACCTCCCATCCGATGAGATACTCACCAACCGGAGTGGTAAAGCTACTCGAAGAAGGGGTCACAGTAGGTGTTGATGGTGTCACATAGATTGTAGAATTGAAACTGTGCAGGTAAATCCGAGTATCATGATACCTCCGTTCACCTCCTGCTTAGGCCCCTCCGTACGTTTCTCACAGTGAGTGTGATTGTGTTTGTGCCCCCAGATAAAGAATACGCTGGAATATTCCACTTTCGTCCCGTTCCGGTGACTTGACTACTTGCGATAGTCCAAGTGTATTGGTAATTGTTATCGTCTATAGTTGTGTTCTCGGCTTGTATCTGTATACTTGAATAATCACCATACATTTGTGATTACATTGATATAAATGCTCACCAGAACAGGTAAAAATATTCCGACAATGCTTTGGGGTTGGGTTGAAAAGACAAAGTCGGATACAGCTCTGTATATCTGTGCAGGAGACCGCTGGCCCGCGACTGTTACGGCTGCAGTGGATCCCAACTGTACCGTTCCACTAAGTGAACAATACAACGCTCTGTGAGCCAGTATAAAATTGATCTGACCGCATGTCACTGTCGGTGGTGTCAAAGAGATAGAAATGACAGACGCATCCATCCCGAAATTACTGCCAGAGATGTAAAGGAATGAGCCAGAGATATCGGTTACCGTGGTAACCACCGGAGCCAAGTAGGAGAAATTTGTCAATGTCGTCAGATTGCCTGCTGAGATTGAGACTGCAATATTAACCCCTTGTCCAGGAGGCATAAATGCGGTCAAACTGTCCAGAGAAGGTGACACATAGGTCACATCGGCGCGCTGCCCATTTGCTCTGATTGTGTTGCGCGAAAGCACAGAACTGAAGCTTGATCCTGATACAGTGACGAGTCCTCCGGTAGTGGGAATGTATGGTATTGCCAGTACCGTTGGGGGAGAGAAATTGTATGTGAAGAGGGTGGTCTGACTCCCAATGGTCAAGATTGCAGAGGCAGATCCACCGTAATCTATCGGTCCAACACAATCCAGTTGATTATTATCTGTTTTGACAGGTGTGAATTTGCTTCCAGCAATTATGATGACAATGGCAGACAAATCGTTGCCGAAGTTAAAACCGTAGAAGATGATGTGACCTATCATATTTCAACATTCAAGCCTAGTTTTCTGTATTTAAAAACCTGGTGTGTTGGATGTTGTGACCGGCAGACCATAAGGTGATAATGGCAGGTAACTAATTTGTGTAGTGGTGCTTCCTGCAAAAGTGACGATGTTGATATCAACGGTCTCCGTTGCAAGATTGGGAGATACTCGACACTGACAGCTGTCAGAATTTGGAAAACAATATTTATTTACTTGTGAAATTTCGGGATGCACTGACCTGAATGATGGAGCCATAAATGACTGATAGCTCAACACAATCTTTGCCTTTCACTGATACTTGTATGGAATCAGAATCAAAGTTGATGCCTGTGATCGTGATCAAACCGCCACCGTATCCAATGGTGTTTGGTGTAATGGAGAGTATCTGTGGTGGAGGATAAATCGCCACCACACTGTGTCCACGTCAGCGCATTGACCTGTCGCAAAATGTCGACTTACTTGTTGATGCATGTGGATGGAACGTTGTAATAATTATTGCTTAGGTTTACATTAGGTTGGTATGAATACAAATTGTTACAGTTATTGTTTGTAAAACTAGTAAAATTACTGTCGAACACGCTCAGAGCTATAAATAATTCAGGAAAGATATATCTTGTTATGGTTGAACACTTACCATCTCCTGCATATATTCCACCACCTCCTGGGGCACTATTATAGAGGAAAAGAGAGTTCCTCACTATGAATCGACACTGTGCATCAATCGCTCCTAGCGCATTGTTACTTCAACTACAGGGAGTTTGAAACTTACCACCATATAGGGCAGCCGTATTGTTGTAGAATACATCGTGTTCTGAGAGCCCATTTGATGAAGAAGTAGCCAAGCCCCCACTGATGCCACCTCCATATCGCGCGAGGTTGTGTTGAAAGATATTATTATAACTGGCCACACTCTCCATGAAAAAAACGGTGCCCCCCTGAGATGCTTTATCATTAAAGGTGTTATACTTGAAGGTGCAGTTCGTGACGATGAGATCTCGTGAGTAGATGCCGCTGCCTGAAGTAGCAACATTATTGATGACCACATCATTGCTTGAAATTATGGTTTTGTTAGAGTACATGGCACCTCCTTCTTCCTCGCTTTGGTTGTTGATATATGTATTATACGTGCTCTTTGCTATTTCTCTCGCCATAACAGCTCCACCTTCCTGTGTGGCGGTATTTCCATCGAATGTGCTGCCTGCGATCTCTATATAGCTAGCAAGAACCGCTCCTGCTTGGCCAGACTGATTGTCTTTGAATGTACAGTTGTATATATACATTGGCGCGTCTAAGTTGGAATAGATAGCACCTCCAGAACCTCCTCCCGCTGCCGCATTCCCGGTGAAAATACTGTTGTATATATATCCCGTAGTATTATATACATTGAGTGCCCCTCCTCTGACAAGTGCCGTGTTGTACGAAAAGGTGCTGTTATAGACGGTCAGAACTCCTGACTCCACCCTTATACAGCCCGCCCAATATTGCCTATTGTCACTCATCGTGGTGCGGTACACTTGGGCAGATTGTTCACTTCCAAGTACTTTTGCTTCGATGGATCCCGCTGGACCTGTCGGGCAAGGCCAGTCTGGAATGCTGTTAGAACAGTGTTTCTGTCGATATTTAAACTCACAGCTGTCCCAAGGTAGCTTTTGTGTGTTGTTGTAGATTTGACTGTCAAAGATATTCATCGAGCGGGCATGAAATACGACCAGTTTTGAGCTGTAGACGTCCCTGAAATGCGTTAATTTTTGTCGGGACTAACAATAGTGGTGGAACCGCATCTAATAACCGTATTTGCATCATCATAAATCTCAGAGTCAATACGTTTGAAAAAGATAAAGTCGTGCCAGGTCCAGCAAGAGCCAAATTTTTGAAACTGACTCGAGAAAATTTCTCAAATGAAATGGTCAGATTATAGAGGATGACTGAACGTCCATCTGAAGAGAGTCCGACGAGAGTGATGTTCGCCTGACCCGTCATGTTTCCCACTGATGTGATTGTATTCGAATCCAGGAATATGATACACTCAGAACATGTTGGTTCGCATTTGTTATAAGCTAAAATATTGAGTTGGGATCGTTTGAAGGTGCCACCTGGCGTGATATATGGAATGATACAGGAGTGATTCTTACCTGTCGAGATGTTGTCGGACCAAGCGTATTGCGAGCATTCTTTTGCTTGTGAAGACGACAGCGCCAGCAGAAGACAGACCCTTCCTTTATCAGCTGTAATCACAGATATAGACTCACAGAAAGAGTGCTGGCGGTGTGCCTCCTCTCATCGGTTTCTGCTCAATTATGAAAAACCGCCAAATAAAGATGCGGGGGTCCCTGGGCCCAACCGATTACCAGGTGTCAAATTGACAATCACAAAATGCCATCTCTGGGTTTTGAGATACCACTGATCAGCTAAGAACAACTCTAGTCGTTCTTGTGTGATGGTGATACTAGATGGTCGACTCCTGTAAAAAGAAATAAAATGAATTGAAGATCACGACGTGCCAATTTGAGAAAAACGAATTCCCGCCAAAAACGCAAAAATTTGAACTTGGCCTCATATCACCAAGATCAGAGCTTGATGACTGCCGGTTCTGGAGAGAAATACATTTATATTGATGTATTTTTGATAGATAAACGAACCTTGAAGAATGAGGACGCACAATTGCAATTAGTGTTTTGCCCTAAAGACGAAAATGGGAATCCTCGGAGTGGGGAGTTGTCTCGAAATGACGGCGATAACATCGAGTTCGAGTGAGTATCACTGTGATCGAAAATCACACGAGTCATAATACTTCGTAGAGAGGTGTATTTCGTGCACAAGTTACAACCAATAAAGGAAGAGAAAGGCCACTTTATCTTCAATGACAAAGAACTTTCCACCATTCCAGTAAGCTGGATCGAAAAGGACTCCCCATATAAAATATCAGGAAAGGTTTTGCTGCAGAGCAACAGCGAATACCCCAAAAATGTACTGTTAAGTCTAAGGTCTGCATCATTATCCCTTACTTGGATCACAGACAATACTTCTATACCTACAAACTGAGAGCGCTATAAGCGCGATCCTTCATTGGTTTAACAGACGTCTTAAACGTGAAACAAAGCCGATCTCACCCACTTCTTTATGGTATGATCAGGTCCTTCGGAAGGACTTTGGGTACGCGCTGAAAAACGACTCCATTTTTCAGAAAAAGAATAATAGGAAGAGAGTCATCGTCCACGAGCCTGAAGATGATGAATCAGTGAGATTGTCGATGATTCATCTGTATATTTTTGAGATAGAATGAAACTCAATCGCTCTATATTATTTTCAATATAATATAGAATGTACGAGAATCATTTTCTGATGATCAGTCTTGATCATTTTAGTATCTAAACACCCACAGGAATCAGACACAGAGTATGAGGGGGAGGACTCTTCAAAGAGCCCACAAACACAACCACAACCACAGACTCCTTCTTCACGTATATCGTACTCCTCCCAACCAAATAAGAGGGTAATCACTTATTCGTCATCACGATCCTCCTCCACACAATTTGTCCGTAAAACCCCGTACACACCACCTTCACTCACACCTAAACCTACATATACATCTACACCTACTCCTACTCCTACTCCCAAGCCTACATCTACTCCCAAACCCTCATCTACAACGAGAATTACATACGATAATCCTCTCGAGAATCTCATGAAATATCCTGAAGACCCTTTTGTAAGCTTTTTTAATGTGATTTTAATTTATGCCTTTCTGTCGCTTTGGCAAAGTTTTTTGTCATTTTTAACGGCCTCAGCACGCCCAATTTCTATTGTGGATGAGAGAACAGATACTCCCTGCGAGTTTACAGCCTCTACAACAACAACTACAAGTGAGTCCATCTAAATTAACTCATGTCTGTCGTTGTGCTGTGGCGTCTTAACTTGTGATGAATCCCAAACATTATCTATAGATATTATTTTGATTCGTGCTATAAATACATCGTTGTAGATGATGAATAAAATTCAGGCATCTGCACAGAGGAATAACAGAGGGATGGTATTTCATCAGAGTCCAAAGGTATCCATCTCTCATATATACATTATCAATATATTATGGACATCTACAATGGAACTGCACCAAAATATATATTGTGGCCATCCTTCTTGTATCATTGTTTAGTACGTATTTCTGTGCATGTTTTTCGTGATTTACGACGAGGATACAAGTACAAATATAATTTGGCTCAATGTTGCGTTAACATTATGACCCGTCTACAATAATAGATATTTAATATATCTCATCGATATTTATAATTCATAGACGACGACTCGTCCTCAACCATCACCATCACCCTCACCATCAACCAACACTGCGGTGAGTTATACCTCAAAGTATTCATTACTTTTACTTCAGATGTACATATAATCCATTCACAAACAATAATACCAGCACTGAAAATTCACAGCGCACTACAACGGCCACCACAATAAAACCGACCAGGTTATTTGAGCAGGAATATACCAACTCAGATCTGGAAGATCTATACTCCGCACCCACCCAGAACTCGCAGATCCCTCAGATCAATGGTCTACAGACGTCTCAATCCATTGTGCCGTCCCAAACCATTGTGCCATCCCGAACACCGTCTCAGAATATTGTTACGTCCCCGTCTCGAACTGTCACACCTCGAACACCGTTGACATCTGCCCCGACAAAACAGAACATATCAAGCGCAACAAAGCAAAAGCTGAGCCAGTTGTCAAAGAAGGCCGCTGATATGGACTTGGTCTCTGTACAAAAAGTCGTGTTTACTTTTGTTCAAGAACATGAGGATGGAAACGCCAAGATTACTGAAACCAAAAGAACCGAGAAGGTGATACTCTTGATGTTGGAAAATAATGACATCATCAGTCATCTTTCGAAATATCATGTCGGGCTTATAGGATGGTGGAAGGTGGTTCTTCACGGTTCCTTACCGTGAAATATATCGCTAAGAGTTTCACATCAGAAGTGTGGGCCAAAGTGAAGAACAACATGGAACAAGGTGTAGATTATATGAATAGAAGGTCAGTTGTAGATTCACTCCTGCATCTAAATATAGCTCACATCATGATTCAGATACAGCTTTTTGTTCTACTCCAGTGGAGACTTATCGGGATGCAAGCAGATATTCTTTTTAGAAGGGGAGGATTATACTTGTGATTCACTACTTCTAAAGATCGGTGAGTGATATAACATTATAATATATAATATTATATAATATAATTATAATACAAATACATCATTCCTGAGTTGTGCTTTTATTCAACTATAAATACAAAAAATATTGCAACCGCAATCCAAAAATAAGCGATTTAATAAAACAAACAAAAACATCTGAAATCGGGTACAGGAGACCTCGAGGCGGTTTGGAAGAAGGATAAGCACAAAGTATTCGCCAGGTTTGGTATGGCCTTTTCAAAATCTGTACAGACCATAGATGTGAGTCACTCAACATCACTCATCTACAACGACCCACTTTCATTTGAAAAAGAAATTTTATACAAAAAATCGACAGACTACAACGATGTAGGTGCCAGCGGGGGAGTGGAAATTAATCGAAGATGTGGAGCGGGAGGTGAACGGAAAATTGTGGAATTTTTCCGATGGATGCGGGGTGATCGTGTCTTCTGCTGCTGACGATGTCGCAAAGATGTTGAATGTTTCCCCCACTCCTTCAGGTATTCAATCCACAAAGACGTCTCAAAGCAATTCTATGTATATCTTTTTATACTCTAATTTGAAAATGTTTGGGATTTTGGCAACATACATGATGTTGTAAACTACTTGTGCATTTCCTGGAATTTATATTTTAATGATTTTCGGGAGTTTGAATGTCATTTTGAAAGATTGAATACATTTGAAAATGTTAATAATATTAGTCTTCCAATTCAGACATGGAGGAAGTAAAGGAGTACTCACCGTATTCCCCGATGATGTTATAGAGTCAATGTGTCATATCAACGGTTGGATTTATGACAGCAACGTCAAAATGTATGTCAGGAGGTCACAGCTCAAATTTAAATGCGACCACACTTTCCTCGAGGTAAAGGCTCATCTACAACGGGATTCGCGAAATTCTGTGGAGATATTCGATGACCGATTGTAGATCGTGAATTGGTCTCAGCCGGTGTCTAAGAATGCGAGTATTAATCTTCCCTTCTTGCTGGTATTAGACCATCTTGGTGTTCCATACAAGGTGACACCATATCTATTAATGATCATATTTATACTATATAATTTATTTCCTATTATAATAAATATTATATTTTATATTGAATAATATTGAAAATATATTGAAATATGATAGGACTTTGAGCATCTGTTGAAACCACAGATAGAATCAAGAAAGAAGTTGATGACTGAGAGATCCTCACTCTTGCAGCATATTATCTCAAAGAAATATTCCAGACCAATGGACGAAGATCACTACCTACTCAAACGTAAGTAAAATCTATTCAAAATTACAAAAGATCACTTCCTTTGGCTTAAAACACTGGAATTTCACTGAAATTTCACAGTAGAAGAGTTGTTGATGAATCACATATCACTATCGGATCCATTTGTACAGAAGTTGATCTATATGATTGGTGAGACGGAGAAAAAGAGGCTCATCAAAATGAATCTCAAGATCCCGGTGCGTTGTCGATCATGTTTACAAATCGATACTGCCCTTATGATATTTACACAAGAGACCTTTTGTATCTGTGTTTGCGGAAAAACCGCAACTGCCTCAACGAAATGATTACAACAAAAGTAATTCTGACAGAACTACAATGCCTCAAAACAATTGAAATGAGTTGACGAGTGGTTAGGACTCTAGATATTTGTATGGCGTTGTAGACGCGATGAACTGCCTTGCCGAGAACGAGGTAATATCCGATGACGTCATCGTTCTGATCAGTGAAGGTCTACGTGCATATGAGCGGTTATGGCATCGTCACGACCCAAGTATTAGTTACAAGAAGTCCTTGCTACTTTCCCGGTGATATTAGAGTATTAGAAGCAGTCAACAAGCCAGAGTTGTCACATCTACAAGATTGTATCGGTCAGTAAATCCGATGAAATTTCGAATGACGGAAAATAGTTTTTCCGGCCGTTGGGAACAGACCTCTTGCTGATATGATGAGTGGAGGTAAATTATTTTTCAAATTTCAAATTTGGATTCACAGACGGTATTGGAATTCTGAGGATATGACAGGTGATCTGGATGGAGATATATTCTTTGTCACTCCGAGTAAGATGGTGATACCACCTATCATCGCTGATCCTGAGCCACCTGTATGTATATTTATTTATATCTTATTCAATATATCTCATTCTCTGTCACCATAAACGTGTCAGAATAACACAGTTCTGTGTTCTCCAGTGTTGCAAGCTTCTCGATAACTTGGTTGAATATTTGTGGTATATTATATATCACTTCTCCCAGATATGAATAACTCCTCCATATCATGGTTTATAATACTTATTATTGGTTTATAATATTTATTATTGGTTTATAATACTTATTATGATTTATAATACTTATTATTGGTTTATAATACTTATTATTGATTTATAATAATTATTATTTACAGCCGAAAAAAGCGGTGCCGATATCTGAAGCAGAGGTGTCGCTGCAAGAGGGAGCGAAGGCTTTTTTTTTCAAGTATCACACGAAGAATTGGTCAGGATTAAGAGGCACCATCGCCAACAGATGGACAAAAGCTGCACAGGTCGGTACCTCTTTGGATATCATGACCTACCAAAGGCAGTGCCGTATTAAATCACCATCATCTGCGGCTTTGCAGCAAATAAAAACATATTTGGTGCAGCAGTTTATTTATATAGACATTCATAGACATTGTGTTTCGGTGTGTTCTGATGCTAAAAATAGGTACTGGGAGTGGGGCATAACATCACACGGAAATTAGCCGATGCCGCAGTCAAGGCCATCGTGAGTCTCCCATCGTCAAATCCTGCCGTTGTAGATATCATCTCACGAAGACCAGGACACCTCCAAGTCTGGAAAATTCCCGGATATTTCACCGACAGAGTGTAATTTTTTAGACGCAAAAAGCTTTGACTCTTCGAAAACGGATGCTTGGAGTGAATCAAAGATATTACCTTTTGGAGAGCTGAGATCCATTTCCCAGAAAATTCCTGTGGAGATGCGGGAGGGGTGAGTCCATCTACAACTCGCCAGAATATCATTGACACGTGTCAGTGTCAAACACACTGACACATTGGCGAAATTGGTGGAGATGATCAGACATTGCGATGTGGAATCGGATGATTTCGTGGTGGATCCTGAGCTGAGCTACGGGATTAACACGGCACAATATCAACGATTATATCAAGAAGCAGAGGAGCTGCTTCCAGATTTCAAATCTGAAATGCAAGAAGGTGAGGTCACATTGGAATCAGATGATGCATATGATAGTGTACTTGTCTATAGAATGAGAACATACTTTGGCACAAGTCCACTGTGTGTTGGTGAGCTTAAGTGTGATAGTGATGCATGGAATTCGAGAAGATGATGAAGATGAGGAGAACACTTGGAACCAGAATATGCTGCTCATGAGAACTCGTGAATCTTCAAAACCTTGGGATAAGATGTTAAGACAATGGGTGATACGCCATTTCAACAAATCGATGGTACGTTCTACATCATTGTAGATTGAATCCCACTAAAAATATCTAAAAATAGAACAGGACCTCGAGATGTTGATGATCAAAGCGTCTGCGTGGTACAACTTTGCATACACACAAAAATCACAGCCGTGGTTTGCCTGGATAGGATACCGCTACTTGTGCAGAATCAAAGCCGGTCAGTTTCTTTAGAAGAAATTATTTCATCATGCGCGTCCTTTGTATGAGCACACCATAACGGAGATCGGCACGATTGTTACATGACTGACCAAGATAGAAGTGAGAAATTCGGAAAGAAAGGATGACATGCACCCACCAACTTATATTGTCGCCCCTTGCGCACCTGAATAAAAGACATCCATCTTCATCACACATCATCATGAAATTATCTCTGAAGCCACGTCCAACCACAATCCATTTGAGGAAAATTCAAAGCTATGGAAATTCTCCCAGGTCCTCCAGCGCCAGGATAATGTCTTCCTCTAATCAAAAAGATGAAGTTAGAGCAGCAGTCACCTTCTTTAAGTCGTAGATTTGGCAGGACCGGAGGACAACAGAGGTTCAGTCCTGATCAGAGGATGAACATTATGAACAAAATGAAGAGTCTGCGTCTGAGAAACACGTCCTGCAGGGATAGAGGATTGCCCGAACTCCATTTGCCTTCTATCGCAGAGTGTGCTGAAGAATTCAACAATAAATGTACAACAGTGTAGAGGCCGAATGTCAATCGATGATATCATTCTGGTATTGGTCGCATAATTGATGGCGGCGTGATTCGTCTATGATGGAAATCATCTTTGTGGTATGTGCAGTGTTTTTCATTTGTCTTCAGAGCGTCTATCCTTGGTAAGTCACCTCAAGATCAATACAAACATTAATTAGAATTGAAGGAGCTCTGTGGAAGAGCTTGAGAAGGGAGCACCCATCAGCACTTATAATATCGCTTCCTTCGCTGTGACTTTCGTCCAAGCCCTGTGTTGGCTAATACACAGCCACCTCACACATGATGGCATTTTCGTGGGAGCTTTTTCGTTCCAATCATTCGTCTTCGGATATTATCTCGTGAAGATCTTGCATCACCATCCTGCAAGTCAGGTAAGGATAAATGTTCATATCGACACCTCCAATTCTGAAGGTGAAAGGGGATCTTGTCCACTACAGCAACCTTGAGTCTTGTTTTGATCTTCGGTATTGCCAGTTTTGGATCTCTGGATGATACTGTTAATGGAATGGCAACTGCTATGACACTCGCGACCTCCTTTATTCCAGTCGGTAATGTGTGAGTGAGGATCAATCTCTGTTGGCGCCATCATCACTATTTTAAAATTCAAAATAATGGATTCAGGATGGAACTTCGCAGAGACCCTCAAGGAGTCGCCGCCTCAGAGTTATCTGTTCCCTCAACTATGATATCACTGCTATCTAATGGTGCTTGGGGTCTCTACGGGGCCATGGTCAAGAATATTTTTGTCTTTGCACCAAATGCTGCCGCTTGTCTCATCGATTTCAACATTATCTTGTGCATCATCTTTTTGAAGGTACGAACTTATTTATTTGCATTGACCAGTGTTAATCCTGCGATAGAAATATTCACACACACACAACAACAATAGGGCTAAGATGTCGCCCCTGCTACACGAAGTGTGATCACACATTGCAAATAACTTTTTGGGATTCCATTGGCCATTCTCCTGTACAAATGTTCAAGAATGACCGTAACTTATTAATATATAATAGAGGAACTGCATTGAAATGACCACATCCATCATTACATTAATTTTGTTTGGTCACAGCGTGTCAGAGGCTTCTTAGAAGCGAACATAACGAGCTTCCTTCTATAAAAAAACCTGCGCACCCTGGGACAAAGAGGACGTTGGCGTAACATGTTTTTTCGTTTCTCTACCGAGGAATTTGCGTTAGCGATGCGATCATTCACCTGGGAAGCCAAAACGAATCTGACAAAGCAGTGTTCAGCCCATTTTATAAAATAAGCTAGACAATACTCACACACAATGATGAGGAACACCTCTATCCTCTTAACCTGTGGACTGATCGTTTTGATCTCTGCCGCACCGCTCCAATCGGGCAACTATGCACCGACTTATCTAACATCCTGTCCTCCTCAAGCAATTGTCAGAGCTGCTGTAAAGATCATCTCCATTTCTCTGGACTAACATGATCAGAATGGCCTCTCTGATAACGAGACGGCTTGGAGACAAGCTCGTTTCTCGAATGTGATCCCTGCACTCGGGCGTTATCTTCAGAGAGCGAACATACCAGGGTTCAATGTCACCGAGTACCTCCAGCACATCAACAACACCAACTTGCCTATCGGTGCTTTCGCCATTTCTGGGGGTGGCTCTGTAGTACGTATAGAAAGTCTTCTCCATGTTATTTCTTAAACCTCTGCACCGACACAAAGGTTCTGACGTCATCTGATCAAGTTATCAGAGTGGCCTTGGAGGTCTCGGTCTGTGGCAGGCCTTTGATGAGAGAGTACCCAACAGTAATGCAGCTGGTCTTGGTGGGCTCGTACAGTCCATGACTTACCTCAGCGGACTCAGCGGAGGTGGATACCTCACCACTTGTGGTTTGTAAGTTAATTTACTCCTGCATTTTTAAATTTATTAAATAATCTCAGAGCCTCCAACAATTTCTCCACCGTGTCGCAGATGCGCCAAAACGTCGACTTCTCGTTCGTGAGTTTTCCTCGAGATTTCTTTGACTTTTCCCTGAAATTTCACAGAACTTCAACAACCAGAACTTCACGACCATCGTGACAAACTTGTTCACGAAGCAAGGTTTTGGATTCTTTTCGTCTGTTGCGGACGCCTTTGGCATGCTCCTCTCTACTTATCTCGCTCCTACCTGGCAGTACAAGAATTTCAATGATATTGCGGCCTCTGACCACGCGTTTACAATGGGGCTAGGTCCTATGCCCATCATCTCTATGGCTGAGGTGAAAATTTCAAGAGTATTTCGGATTTGTACAGATATCTGGATACACCAAAAATCCAATTGTCAGATTGTAGTAATGGATTTAGATAAAGTTTATTTTGTATTGCATTGCAGTGTGCATGGAAACACCACATTTGAAGTCATCAGCAATATAGAATATATATGATGTTACGATTGATTCATGTAGATTGTTCATGAGACAAGTCCCAACTACAAAGGTGTAGAATACCCAGGACTCGCAGATGTAGATCTCACTCTATACGAGATGAACCCTTTTGAGTTTGGAAATTTCAGAGGTACGGTAGTTACCGAGAGATTGACAGAAGATGACGTGTTTTAAGGAGGGAGAGTGCAAGGTTTCTTTCCCACGCAATATCTCGGAAGTAACATAAGCAATGGTAATCATCGATTGTTTATTGATGAGATGAGTAATGTGAATATGGCAGGTGTTCCTCAGGGAGCTTGTGTGATGGGATTAGACAAGATGTCTTTTGCACAAGGAAGCACGGCTAATGCTTACAACTTCTATCTCATATCTGCCATTTCGAACAATACGTTGTGAGTCCCACCGATCATATTTTCCAATACGAAATTTCATTGAAACTTCTAGTGGTGGCTTTGCCAAGCGGGACATTACAATACCAAGTTACGCACAGACACCTCTTATACAATTGGTGGACTTGGTCGCATATGTTGTCAACAACCAGTCAAGGACAGGAATCGAGAACCCAGTCAATCAGAGTCTGTGGGCGACTTACCCAAACCCCTTCTACAACTACAACCCACAGATGACTCAGCAGTCTTTATATCTGGTAAGAAATGCGGCACGTACCTCCATCTATGATGATATCATATATAGACATAACATAAATTCTGCATTCTCTTTATGATTTGTGGGATCACCAATTCCGGGAGCCTTCACATTCTTTATCTCTCTGCAGAAATTATAAAATAAATCGGAAATATATTAAAATCTTCCAGGTGGATGGCAGTGAGACAGGACAGACTATCCCTCTGTGGCCCATAATACAACAAGAGAGGAAGGTTGATTTTATCGTTGCATTAGATGGAACTGGAGACCAGGCACCTTATAATTGGGTTAACGGCACCAACATCTACAGTATGTATAATCTTCTATTCTTGGCTCCAAAGATACAGCTGGTGTACAGATGCATAACACAAACTTGTAATGTGCCCTAAAGATGTACAGACACATACTTGGTCTCAAAGCAAGCGGGGATCCCCTTCCCCACGATACCAGACGCGAATACTTTTATCAATCTACAACTGAACGTCTTTCCCACATTCTTCGGCTGCGAGAATGTTTCCGTCCCTCTCGTTCTTTATTACCCGAATGCGCCTTGGAGTGGTTACACCAACTATTCCTATCAATCTGCTGCGTGAGTCACTCATCTCATCATGATACAATCCTGATATCAGCAGATTCAACGATCTACAATTAGATCTGATCTTTGACAATTGGTTCAACATTGCATCTTATGGTAATGGCTCTCTCGACCCCACATGGCCTGCCTGTATTGCTTGCGGTCTCATCCGTAACAGGTGAAAATCTGATCAGTCCAAGGAAATATATTTATAACGTGTACAGCCTTCTCCGAATAGATATGGCCTTACCGGACACTTGCACAAAGTGCTTCAACAGACACTGCTGGAATGGGACTTATGCATCACAAGCACCAGCGGCAACATTCAACCCTTCGCCGGTGCTGAATAGTTCCCTCACTTATGGACAATTCTACAACACCTTCTACGGTATCACACCCAGCACTACAACGAGCCAGAGTAGAACGACCTCCTCCCAGACAACCAACAGTAACTCGAGGGTCAGTACAACTTCTGCTGTCGTGAGTGGCGGAGATCACTTGGCGGTTCTTTTGGCCACTCTCATC
Source organism: Protostelium mycophagum (assembly GCA_002081555.1). Lineage (NCBI taxonomy): Eukaryota > Evosea > Variosea > Protosteliida > Protosteliaceae > Protostelium > Protostelium mycophagum. The sequence continues at coordinate 3,414 of MZNV01000029.1, read as the reverse complement.
TTGACATTGCTCATCTCCATGTAGAAGAGAATAAAATAATTTATACAAATTAATGTTGTTACAATTTACGATTTGACAAAAAAGTGTATTTTTGAACCGATTTCAACAATCAAAATAAAATCTATCGATTAATATATGTGGTGTTAAACCGAAGAATATTGTGATTCTCTTCTTCTGACTTTGTTGACGATAAACATCCCCCCATCCTGTTGTCTGTCACAAGAGAACATGAGAGAACATCCATCACCTTGATGAGACCTGCTGCTCCTATCCACATTTCCTTGTTTGGAAATCCAAAGTGGCCGTGCTTCACTCTGACAAAGATAACACCGACGATAATGTACGTGGCGATAAGACAAACTAGTCTGGATATCTCTCAGCTTAAGTCTTACAAAATACCAACAAATCACGGCTTGAAGTGACCGCAGTGGATCGGATTTTTTATGTTTTCTAAAATATTGAAGAGCTATGTAGAACCTTCTACCAGAGAAAATTCAAGCATTTCTTTTTGAAAGATGATGTGATGACAAAATGATACACACATGATGTCTAAAATTGCTCCCACGGTCAAACCCCCATGTCTCGGTATACATGCATATCTTGTTGGTACTGTGAATGTATAGAGCCCATCGTATCCTGTCCATGAGTTCATTTTTCTATTTCTCAGGCGTGGTTTTATGTTCTATTGCAACAAATTTATAATTTTGAAAAGTGTAAACTTGACTGTACCTGTTTCACTCTGCTTTGTGACGTTTCCTATGTCGACACCTGCTTGGCACAGTAAGAGGATCTTCACATTATAGGCAAATGCGTTCGTCTGTGGCGATAGGATCTCTACCCCTGGAAGAATGTTAATAACGAGACGGTGTTAGAGATGACTGACCTTCTGTGGGTGAAGTCTCTGTTGGGATGACTATCGATCATCAATCAACAAAAAAATATTTTGAACTCACTTGGGGACAATGTGATCGTTTGCTCTGTCGACATGGGATTATGAAAGAATCCCGGGGTATCATAAGTGCATAAAATGCAATCAGGTGGGCATGTGCCTGGCTGTTGAAGATTTTGGCAGAAATTCATGCGGTAAAAGGACTGGCGCTATCAGCCACACGTTGGGTCAGTGAACTTGTTACCTCAGTAGCGAGTGGATCTGGGATCACAATGTCTTTTGATGACTTGAGAGGAGTCAAATCATATGGTCCAACATGGCAGCCTTGCCATCCTTTGACTTGGGCTTCCGCGAAGAAGAGGGATGTTGCTAACAGGAAAAACAAAGCCAGCCTCATGTCTGTTGCAGTGGTGAAGCGGAGATGACCATCAGAACTTGGACTCGAACTTTTCGAGCGGGGTTGTCTCACAACCGTTATGGTAGCCATGACGACGTTGTTTGGGGATTGACTTTACGTATGTCAACATCCAGAAAGGTGCCAGAAGTTACAGATCATCACCGACATCATGCAGCGCACTCTTGTCCTTCTCGCCCTCCTCTCTGGTAAAGATTCTTAAAGATCGTCGATGTTCACCTTTGTAGTCGCCTTTGTCGCTGCAGCTAACCACAACGGAACCTACACACAGTCCTCCTGCACTTGCGGGTACGTTGACCTCTCTCATTTTGAGATGTAACTTCAAACAGAAACTTCTGTGATACCATCAACGGCTTCTCTAAGGGCTACACTGTCGAGATCGAGGTTAATCTTTTTTCCTCTCGAAGAGCTCATGTTGTTTATAGGGATCCAAGTTGACCATGCACCCCCAAAGCAAGACCACAGAGGGCAGAGGAAGTGTCACTGGAGATGGCATCGTTTTGGGCGCTCCCACTTTCTGCGTTGGTCGCTTTGTCAACAAGGACATCTCTTTGAAGTGCCTCATCGACCCTGGAATCACCAAGTGTGACGCAGTGTGGACTTGTTCTGCAGGAGACTGCATGAAGAATTAAAACAGTAATAAACACACTGTCGCGACAGATTTATTCTTAAATGTGTGGCTTTCTTTGATGAACATCAAGTGTTCACCATCCTCTCCTTCCTTTCTTTTTTTTATACACCTGCGAAGCTCTTCAGTTTCTCTGTATGTGAAATCATGACGGAGTTTGGCTGCGAAGGTAGCAAATCATTTAACATATAATTCACCTTCTTCTCGTACTTGGGCATGTCTTCATTCCAGTGTACGTGTCGGGCGTTCTCTCGGGACTGACCCTCTTCCACCGTCGAAACGCGTGGTGCGCAGAGGATTCCCTTCAAGATGAAATTGGGGCTGGATGATGCAGAGTTGGAAGCGCCATCATCGGAGGTCCATCTATGGAGGATTAAATGAGAGAATGAAACGAGATCACTCACTCTGCAGAGTCTCTATCGGACCCGCTTTGTATGTTAATTGGAGAACTCGCCATAAGATAAAAACTGAAAGGTATCAGCGTTATATAGATGTGTGGGTTTGTTGACACACCTCAAAAGTAAGATTGGTGTATAAAAACGTCTTTGATGCTCTTTGTGCTGAAGAATGTGATACGGGGACGAGTTAACATGAAAAGCGAGGACGGTTCTCGCAGTTCACTTCAGAAGTTAGGTCTTCTGCAGTGTCTGATAGAGGATGCGGTTGTGTCCGATGTATGAAGAGTAATGTTGTGCCTGTAAAACTCGGATCTTGCCTGTTTTTAAATTCACGGTAATTACCGCTATCAATGACGTCACTCCCGCAAATTGACCTCGGAAAATTTGATGTTCCGAAAAAGGAACTACAAATGTGTAATTTTCCGATAAATGTCACAAGCCACAATTTCTCAAATGAATCCTTTAAGAGATTCAATTGCATATGAATGTCCACAGAAACAGATTCTTTTGGCCTGACTTGCGTCAATGAAAAGAAATTGTGGGGAAGAAATGAACAATGGCGAATTGATATTCCCGGTAATGCAGACTCGCAATCTGAGGGGCATTTTACCATCATATTGGCCACAACGAGCTCTGATTTCATACAACTAATAATGCTTATTTGGACCTACCGGCAACAATTCTGTCGCTCCTGCATTCTACAATGCGCCACTCAAATTACGTCAGGCTAAACTGTGGCAAGCACATCCAGAGCGTGCTGCAGCGACCCTGACCAGTACAACGCGCTGCAACGCTAGTGGAATACTCTTCATACAAAGCACGCCGCGTCGGCTTGCATTTTTCAACAGCGGATATTAATTTCAAGAAAAATCCGGATATTGTATGCCAAAACTAAACTGTGCGGTTATTCTCATTTTCCCTGGTTGTCAACACACAGACTGTCAGAAATACTCCTATGGTGCTCTGACAAAACTCAATGAAAACTGAAAAATACTCATAAATGTATAAAAATACTTTTTATGCCCACAAAAAAAGATACAACAATACATGGCAGGAAATATTACAGCTCAGACTTAAACACAAC
>MZNV01000028.1:0-23042 GCA_002081555.1 Protostelium mycophagum | reverse complement strand
GGAGAGTTATAAGAGCTGGTGGTTGATGTTATCGACGAAGTAGTTGAGTTAGTTGAACTCGTCGAAGATCTGGGAGAGTTATAAGAGCTGGTGGTAGATGTTGGAGTCGGGAAGATGCTGGAAGAACTCGTCGAAGCTCTGGGAGAGTTATAAGAGCTGGTGGTTGATGTTATTGACGAAGTAGTTGAGTTAGTTGAACTCGTCGAAGATCTGGGAGAGTTATAAGAGCTGGTGGTAGATGTTGGAGTCGGGAAGATGCTAGAAGAACTCGTCGATGAAGTCTTCGAAGATCTGGGAGAGTTATAAGAGCTGGTGGTAGATGTTGGAGTCGGGAAGATGCTGGAAGAACTCGTCGATGAAGTCGAAGCTCTGGGAGAGTTATAAGAGCTGGTGGTTGATGTTATCGACGAAGTAGTTGAGTTGGTTGAACTCTCAGAGGGATCAGCTGAGATACTCGCCACGACGGCTGCTAAAGATCATTTAGTATGATGAAATCGTCAGATGATAGAGGAAAGGACACCTAACACAAATAAAGCGATGAAGGCACGCATGGTGTTATCGATGTTATCCGCTCAGCCTGCGAAAAAATGAGAATGACGGAAGAAGAATTTCGTGAAACAAAGCGACATTCCCGTAATATCGTCAACTAACCTCTTAAGGCTTGATGGTTGCATACACCAACATGCATTGCATATGTTTATATGTTAGATGGGCTCCTGGGATGTCCATGAATTCATCACTGCGGTGTTAGACGCTTGGACCACACGTCGCGACACGTGAAACTCACGCGTGAAGTTTCGGAAAAAGGTTTGCCTGCTTTATTTCAACAACAAAACAAAAAGTCAAATAACTTACACCAATCATGAACTCAATCAACATCCTCTTATCTATCTTGCTCATCTCTGCCCTCTCAGTTCAAGCGGGTCCCGTGTGCGGCATCGCCTGCTTCAGCGCTTGCAATGCCGGCTATGTAGCATGTTGCTCTGCTGGTGGCATGGTAGCTGGTAAGTAAAAGATGTGATGACATGTTTGCTGATGATGTACAGGCACAATTCACCCTTGGTGTCGGCATCCCCCTCGCAATAGCTGCCTGCTCTGTGTCTCAGAGTGCTTGTATGACAGCCTGTGCTGCAGTGTCAATTGCTCCCACTCCCTAAGAGCTGATGATACAATATAAGATAGCTGCATATATTTCTTGAGTTATTTATTGTGGTAGCTTTTGATGGTGATACTAAAATCCTTGATCATACATTCACTAAAAGAATTCCTCGAAACTAGCGAAATGATACGGTTTATTTCAAGGATCTTAGCAAGCAGCAGCCTGGCTGGCAGTGAGGGAAGCCATGTTGCTGGCAATGTAATAGAAGGAAACAGAAGCGCCAGCAGCGAGGGGGGCGTTTCTGAGTGTGTAGAGGTTGTTAACGCCTGAAAGACCGGCGAACTGCAACTGAGGGACCAAGTTGAAGTACAAGATACCATCACCCTATATTTTTCAGTGAAAATTCTCGGAAAATTCTCTGACGATTCTCGTGCTGAGAGTGTGAAGATGATCTGAAATTTCGAGGAAAACTCACGATGGAAGAGACGAGGGTGGGGTTGGCGGCGGTACTGCCGGTGTTGGTCAAGGTGACGGTGTATGTGTTTAAAAACAGACCGGCGCGGGCAGATTGAGACACAGTGACGGCGCATGAGGGGGCAGATGTGCGGGCAAGAGCTCTCCTCTGTGCCTCTTTCAAGAGGGTGTAGTCGATGAGGGTTCCTCCGCTCTGCTTCTCTAGTGTGGCGGCGGTGAAGTTAGCTTGGCGTGTAAATCCTCCAAACTAAAGAGGTCAGTATATTTTTATTGTAGAAGATGATGAAAGTACCTGTTGTCTAATGGCGACGACGTTGAGCATGCCGAGGGGGCTGATGTACAGGTTGTTCACGACCTCTCCGGTGACGGGGTCTCTGATGGCGTTGTAAGCAGCCTGAGCGACGGTGTTGGTGATGTTGAGACCGGCTTGGAGATCGGCGACAACGGCGGCCTTGTTGGCGGTGTTGTTGGCGAAGAGGTAGGCGAGGTAGTATCCTTCCAAGAATCTGGTGCTGATCTCATTCTAAGGTGGTCAGAAATCATTTGTCATTAGATTACAAAGACATACGAAAGTGCTGTTGGAGAGTCTGGAGGTGAGGACTCCGTAGCAGATGGATTGGTAAGGAGCGACGTAGTCGCTGGCTCTGGCCAAGATGTTGATGTCAGAGCGGTTGAGGCCTGGGATCATGCCAGAGAAGGGGAAGGTCATGAGAGCGGCATAGACGGGAGCTCCGTTGGCTTGTCCTGCGACAATTGCGGCATAACGAGCGGGAGTTCCACCAACTGCAACAAAGGTGTAGTCCTGGATTCAATGTGAGTTTGATTTTATAGTTGTGTGTTAAAGGTACCTGGTTGAGGACAAGTCCGTTGTTGAAGAGGATACGCTGGATGAAGGCAGAGTATCCGGAGGTAAGTGCGTCGACGATGACGCTCTTTCCCTTGATATCAGCGATTGTCTTAACACCGTTGGTTCCGACCTGCAGCCGTTAGAGTTCGCAGCTCATTGTAAAAGTCACTCACCAAGATGTAGTCGGGGGCCATATCACCACCGCTGAGGAGGGTGGTGTTCAGGATACCATTGTAGTAACGGTTGATGGAGTTATCAGCGGCAGTCAAGATACCGTCGATAGTTCCATCGGCGAGCCAGTTGAAAGCGACTACAGATCCAGGGACGAGCTGGATCATTCAGAATGCACATCGGAGGAGTGTCTAAGAAACTCACGACAAAGTTGACGTCGATGCCGGCGGCAGCGTAGAACTTCTCTTCTCTAGAGATGGCCATGAGACCAGTGGTGGCGAAGTAACCGACGTTGATAGTAAGGGCAGAGCAGCATGCTAAGAGACCCAAGAAGAGGGCGAAGCGGTTCATTATTTCTGGTGTTGGTACAGAAGTGGTAGTATTAGAGGTACAGGCAAGCTTGGTAGACCTTGCTCGGGGCTGGGTTGGTAAGAATGAATTTGCTGTGTTCAAAACCGGTGCTGCCACACGCGTCAAAGTGACACCGGAAACTATTCTACTAAGGTGGAAATGAAAAACACAAAATGTATGAAATACATCCCGCATCACGTCAACATCTACGTTAACTACCGAATGAAATAGTGGCTGATTAAAGAGCGTTGGAAGGAAAGGATAATATTGTTTTAAAGAGGCTGCGGGGATGAAGCTGGAACAGGCCTGTAGTCTCTCTCACTTCGTTCGGGGAGGCGTCGACTTCGAAAATGTGCGCCAGATCCATCAGATGGCACTTTGTGGCGGATCTACACGGCCCTTACCAAAACGTTTTTGTTCCGCAACGGACTTGGTCTTACCGCGGCCATTGATTTATTGCGGTAGTGAACGAGCCAACCTGATTCTCCGAGGGGGGATTTATAAATCAAACCGAGGATTCGCAAATCCCCGATACTAAGAGAAAAGGTTTTTCAAGTGCAAAGGTGTACAGAAGTGGGGAAAAGACGTCGGTGAAAAACATCGCCGAAAATATATTAATAGTCGGGGCTTTCCTCTCAGCGAAAGATGGAATCGAGAAATGGAGACGGAAGGTGTATCAGACATGCTGCACTCGACATACTTTTGCCGAAATTCTGCAATCCAAGACTTAGCTTCTTTTTCCCAGCAAAGTCCAAAGTTGATTCTACAACGCAAAATTCTAAATCCGACGTTGCACCAAATCAGATCAGATCATGCAGGTGAAGTCCTCAACTCGGGCATTATTCGCTCATATGCACAGGCTGTAGAGAAGGAAGAATTCAGAAACTATTTAGAAAAGTCAGGTGTCATCGATGCGTTGACAAAAGGTGATATTTCGATACTGAAACGTTCAAGATTGATCAAGTCCAGTTCTCGTTGGTCTTTACGAAGAGCATGAGAAGCCATCAGATGCTCTCGAGTAGGTGTCTCTTGGTATGATTCATTTTAATCGGGGATAGCTGGATAAAGAAGCACCTCGGAAGCGTGATTGGAGTGGATGTGGATGCTCTTAAGAAAGAAAATGAGGATCTGAAGAAGGCAAATGCTGAGCTCTCACAGAAGGTGGAAGAGTTAAATAAGAAGGTATCATTATCTACTTATTACACATTTTTGAGATCGAACTCATATGATTCAGTTGACACCTCAATGATGTTTTTAATATAAAGTACGTTGTGAATGCATGTTTCAATTTGAGCTCTCATTTTTTTTAACGTTGGGACGTCGATTGTATCACTTCACGAATGCAAGGGGGATGTCGATGTTTGGGAAGACGATGCTTCCAGAGACTGGAAGGGAACCATGGCTTCTGTCAAAACCTGGCTTCATAGAGGGCCCACATCCGCCAAAAACGGATGAAAAAAAACGTCTTCATCGCAACCATCCTCTCTTTTCCTTCTCGTTCGCGTCTTCACAGCTTCTCTTCCTCTTCTTCTCGCGACTCTGAGAAGATGTCTATATTTTATCTGGAGATTCGCCTATCAAATTAGACGGTGTTTCTGTTGTGACGTCACTTTTCACCAAAAAAATTTTATTTTCATCGCAATGCGACGGTCTCTTTTTGTCCACGTTTTTCGTATATCGAGACGACTACACATGCAGCACCACGATATGACCCACACGTTGATTCCAGATATGGAATTTAAGATGGAATCGAATGATGATCTGTTCAACTTCTTCGAATCTGATGATCTGGCCCATGATATAAGCGACTCGAACAGCGACTTCTCTTCAGGCCTCAGTCCCTTCTCATCGCCTCTCAGGTGAGGACTTCCCTAATTCACTATCACATTTTCCCAAACATACACGACCGCCCGATCACGCTGGGATCGTCTTAAATGCCTCGCCTTTATGATCATTTTGGACGTAAAGCGTATACGACTCCTTTCCTACAAGTCATCTCTTTCTTCTCTTTCATGATCACATATTGATTCTGGAAGGTCCGACGCAGCCGATTTCATGCTCATCAGTGGAAGCCCAGAACCAGAGGTAGCCCTACTGTCGTAGTGCTCCTCTCTGATCTTATGCAGATCGATCCCACAAGAGGTCTCGATTTCCTTGCTCCAGACGTCTTGGACATCTTACAGCCCAAGATGGAGCCCGTGACAAGCCCTCTCATCCCCTCTCCTCCACTCACCTCAGTCACCATCAACATCCCACCTCCAAATTTGCCAGCTCCAGCAGCCAAAGATATCAAAGCAGAAAGATCACAAACGAAACAAAACAAGAAGAGCAGCAAGGCGGTGGCGATCAAGCCACAAAAGCTTCCCCGAAAGCTCTGCGATGGCAGTCGAAAACGCCCGAACCCGACAGCTGCCCCAGCCACAGCTACGACTACAGCCACAACCACAGCCACACCGACATCGTCCTCCAATAATGTACCGTGGAAGGGTGATTTCTTTCATGATCTGGAAAATCATGTTCACATTCCGCAGCTCCAGGCAAAAATGGACCTCTGGCTCTATCTCGCGAAGATCTACTACAATTAACATCCAAGGCTTTCGAGAACTACATCAGACAAGTCCTTTCTGTGCGAAAATTGACTCAGGACGAGGTATGTCTTTATTTTTATTTGATTGTGTGCTGATCGACATGCAGATGGACCAACTGAAGAAGCAAAGGAGATTAATTAAGAACAGAGAGTCCGCACAGCTATCACGCAATAGAAAGAAGGTGTGTATCTTCATAATCCGCATCGCCTTTCGTTTTGGTGTCCAGTCTGATGGCAGAGCACATCACTTCTCTTTATCACGAGGCATCGCCACCACGATGACTCTAGAGAGATCTACAAGAAATGTACAAGAGCAGCGTACTCATGCTGGACAGATCCATGTGGATGAAATAGAATCGAAATTAAATACCCTTGTAACAGAAAGGGACTCGGCCAACCGACAGCTGGCCTTGGTCACCATGGAGAGAGACAAGCTCAAACAAGAGCTAGCAGCACTCAGAGCCGCCACAAGTGGCGCGGCATGTCCCATCAACACAACATTAGCCCCTGTCAACAAGCAGGATGCACCCACTGTAGTCATGAAAATATAAAAATAATGTCTTTGCAATCATGCGAGGACGCACCATGTTCGAATATAAAGAGTACTCTTTTCTTCCTCTTCCTCACAAGTTCATGTGTGCTTCTTATAGAAGTTCATATCATCCTCCATAATCATGTTCCCAACTTCATCGATCAAAAGTTCATGCCTTTAAAGGATACAACTAAAGAGGACGCTGCAACGGTAAGTCAAAGACGGTTCACAAACGCATACTTTCGCCAAAGCATCAATTTTCCATGTGCGGCTGCAGAAAAAACAAAACAGAATCCCGCAAGGGCAACAACAGCGCTCCGAGTACCTCTATAAAGACGTCTGGTATTCTATATAAATCAACACAACTGTTCCAGCTGTGTTCTCGACTCGGATATGGCCGAGGAGGATGATTTATCTTTCGAGGCGCTCACCTTTGGAGCCTCTGAAAGGGACAAAAGAAGAGTAGAGAAGGTAAAGAGTTGTTGAGGTCTTTTTATGCTCTTCATTTTGCATTTTCCTCACCCCGTTTTTGACCATCGATTTTTAGTATCCTGAATTGGAGGATACTGAAGACGACCCTGAATCAAGAAATGTGATACTTGTATACACATCCTACGGTGGTAAAATCAACCCCGTTGAGATAATCTCTTTTGCACAGAGGAACAGCGGGAAGGTACAATGAAGAGAGATTCAATTAGAAAATGAGTCTCGCAGGTCATCAATTTTAATTTCAGAGAGAAACAATGTTTCGGTTTCCTTCAATTCGAGGAGGATGCATCAGTCGAGAAGGCTTTAGAGGTCATGAATAATGCAGTCATAGATGGCACACAGATTAATGGTGTGTCTTTATTTCACACACACTCTCGATCTCTTGAAGTGTGGCTATTCCGCACATACTCTATACTTCTTGTATTGATCATATGCAGTCGAGAGATGCCTGGGGATCACAGCAGGACGGGACCCAAGGACACACAATTCAGATTCTGACTACAAGAACAGCACATTAGTCTTGAAGAATTTACCATTCCAGCTGAAACAGGAGAAGCTCGAAGACATTCTCAACTCGGTCGATTGCAAACCGATTAATGTCTCTTATTTATATGATAACAACGGCATGTTCAGAGGCATGGCCTTTGTGAAATACAAAGAGATCGGCCATGGCACGAAGGTGAGATGTCTAACGAGGCACTGCTGTCATGCAGAATGAGAATGAGACAGCAGAAAAAACATACTCGGATATACATTATGGTGAAAAGATGGCACAGCCTCATGGACAATTAGACATCCAATGTCTTTGCACCTGCTACTTGTTTGTGGTGATGCCTTTCGCTCTGTGAGAATAAATAATTTGGCAAGCAGCACCTGCAACCCAAAATAGAGCAATCCGCTCATCCACACAGGCCTTCCAGGCGCTTAATGGTATAGACATCAACGGGCGGAAGCTGAGAATAGAATATAAACGCAAGGTGATCATGATCTCCATCCTCCATACATCCCATCTCCTCCCTCATCTACAACGACTTGAACATACCGACACAGATATAGGTCAAAGAAGCCTCCATCCTTCAAGAAGATGACGTCCATCATCTTCACGAACAACTCTTACAATTCACCACCAGTCCGCTGACAGAACTCTCTTTCCCATGCGTATCCAGCTACCAGCGCAAGCAGATCCATCAGTTTGCGGAGCGGTTGGGCCTGGGACATTATTCCACTGGAGAAGGAGAGAGCCGTTACGTCTTGGTGAAAAAGAGGGATCCTGACAGCACCTCCCACCCGAGTAGTTTTAATAGTATAACTATTCCCAGTAATAACACACCGAACGGTGCGTCACTGCCCACCAGTCCAAAGTCACAACAGGTGTGGTTTTATTTTGTTTAGAGGCGGTTTGGTTTGTGTATTAGCCGAGGAGATATATACCGCACCGTGTTGTGCGCGGTTATTACCGTGAAGTTTCACGTCAAAATCACGATGAGATTTCCCCTCTCAAAAGAATGAGAATATTCCGAGAACAGATATTTACGTATTCAGCAGAGGAGAAGGACCGAGGGCAGCAGCAACAACAACAAGAATGCTTGGATAGAGGCAAAATCACCAACAAACGAGAACAGCATCACCAAACAAATGCAGAACAGAAATAACAACGGTCAGTGCGATTTAAATTTCAAAAATATCTGGGCGAGGGACATTGCAATGACTGCAGAGCTGCAGGAATAACAATACAATATTATTCATTGAAAAATGACATTTCTGTGATGGGTTTCACTCTGCAGAGCAAAATGTCACGAAAGATATCTTATGTCTTGTCTTATTAATTTTTTAAAATTATATTAGTATAAAAAATAATATTACTTTATATTTATTTAATATTTAATATTACAATTTTCTGTGCCGCAACATTCACAAAAATCACCCATTTATTTTATTTATTATTAAATAATTAATAAACACAGGCCCCATCGGCCCAAATTTCTATGGCAACCACGCCAACAGTACAGGCATGACACCTCCATTCTCTTCCTCCATCTCGACCCCCCTGTACGGTACTTCTCCCGCCTTCCCGACTTATAATAACCATAACAACGCCCAGACTCCACCGGGCATCGGTGGGTTATTTTTATATTTTCAGGAATATTACAATGAATGAATATTACGTGAATAAATTTAGTATTGTGCACTGCATAGCCGTAGAGATATTCATCGTAATTATTACAACAAAAAAACGCAATCCACAAGCCCCTCACAACCCCAGGTTTTTCCGGTGTACACATCGTTCCCAGCGGGATGTCCCCCACCTCCTTCTACAACGCGAACGTGTACGGCGCTAGCCCGCACAACTTCCACCAGCAGGCCCCGCACAGCAACAACATCTCTTCTAGCTCTTATTCAACACCGCCAAACAATGCTTTCGTATACCCTCCCTTCCAAAACTTTCCCTCCAGCCCGACGAATTCCAATATGTACAGTGCTGTCTACAATAACGGTAATATGATATCAATGTTCGTGGGATTTTCGCGGGTCTGTCGAAACGCACGATTTTGGCTTTGTTATGAAGGCGATGAGACCTTACGTGAACTCGCGGTAACTCACGAGCGCTTACTGTGGGATTTGAACGTGCTTACTGAGAGGGACAGGTTCTTTTGGAGGAACAGCGTTCTCTTCTCAATATGGACCCTCCACACCCCCCAGGAAGGGCTTCACGAGAATCCCCGAACGTAAGTGCTTTCCCACCGCCTATGACGTGGCAAACCCATCACGTGACCCACTGACGTGTTCAGCCATTAGACAGAACAAAGTACCGGAAATGCCCCAAGACAATAGGAAGGGTAACTCGCCACCTTCTTGGACCCCATTTGGGTCGTCTACGCCTCTGATCAATGTGACACCAGGATTCACCCCAGAGATCGTCTCCAACAGAAACGCATCATCTCCGGCACAGAACCAGTATAGATAAAGCATCGATGTTGATGGGTTGATGATGTTCATTTTTGTGATGATTTTCACATGCCGACGAAAATATATTATTTTTAATAATAAATTGTCAGTGTGTTGAACATTGGATCTGGAAACTGGTCCATCAGCACAAGGTGAACTGCTTTAGCAGGCTGCACTTAAACGTGTCAACAAACCGCGCGTAGACATAGAACCACTTTAATTTCACAGTGGCGTATGTTAATGGCCGTTTCCTGCTGGGCAGAGAGTTTAAGTTCGTTCGTTAAATGTTTTTGTGTGGGTTCTGTCAATCCCAGGATTAGGATGCTCCTTCTATTGATCTTGATTGATATTCTTGTGAGAACCAATACTTTCAACCTAAGAACCTGTCTTATCCGGAAAATGAATTGAGACGGTTAATTACCAACAAAATCCATAAATCCAGGAAGATCCCTTTGAAATAACATATTATCAACTGTTTTTGATTTATTCAGATAGCCATCATAGCAACTACTCCTAAAGTACCCACACTGTCAAAAATCTTTGGCAGGATATTGCAAGAGTTGTAGAGGAAGAACCCCTTTGATCACTTTTCAAATTTTTGAATTGTTTCATTGGGCGGGTTGATGTCACAGAACAAACAGCAGCGAGGTTCACTGGTAAGAATTGGAGGATAATAATCTTGTTGTTGAATGAAAGTAGGACGGCTATTTTCTGCCTAAACACAAGTCAGATCCTGATTCAAAATGCCCAGGAGACTCACAGATCTCACAATGTGAGGTTTCTGCTTGATGATCAAGAGCAGATTCGACTCAGAACTAATTGATGATAGTTTCAGAGGACAGAACTGGTCTGTTGACTCTTCAAAGGAATGGAGTGGGTAAACATGCAAAAATTCCCTCTTCTTTTGCGGAACTACTCGATGTCTGTCGCAATACATTTCCAGAATTGGGCCAAACGGAGGTGCAGTATCTTGAGATCATTTAAATGGTCATTTCAATCTCATTTTTCAGCCAGTGCAACTCTTTAATATCGAAGCCCAAGAGATTACAGAATCCGATTTCAGCCTGATCGAACAAGGCGAACTTAGCTATCTATTTGTTCTCCTACAAAGCGAGGAAGGTGAGCCCCGTGTCGTATCATCATCTTCAAATAAAAGATGAATAAATCTAAATTAATCTTTGTAGGCAAGATCGGTGGTACAAACTCAATATTGGTCAATATCACACCGAATAAGAATATCCTATTAAAGGCCGGCACTTCAGAGTATGATGTTGCCTCCGCCCTCGCAGAGATCATAGACAATTCCATCCAAGCCATTAAAGACAATGAGCCTTTAAACAAGCTGATCCAGGTATTATATGTAGATATATATTGATATAATTATATATATATATTGTGCTGACGTCATGAGGTCCGATTGAAGCAAGAGAACGATTCAGTGTCCATATTTATTTGGGATAACGGATGCGGAATGAATGCGAACCAACTGAGAAAATGGGCGACGATGGGAGTCACCCAGAGTGAGAGTGTGGGGCCATTAGAGGGTTCATCACAACATTCACATAGAGGATACATATCAAGATTCGGTGTTGGAGCCAAGAGTGAGTTTATAAATTATAAAATCACAAAAATAAATGAAAACAGGAGCGGGATTTTTCTTGGGTAAAAAGGTGACAGTATCCTCTAGGACCAAAGGTTGTCCATGGGTGAATATGATCAACCTCAGTGTGAAGTCTCTCAAGGACCACGGAGATGAATGGAAGGCGACCATGAAGATAAGATCCACACAAAACAAAGAATTGAATTTCCCGTCCTGGACATTGGTGAAGATAACAGAACTCAACGTCTTATCCTCATTTGAGAATTTCGAGGAAGGTGTACAGAGGGTAAAGCAGAAGCTTGCAGAAATATATTATCATTATACACATGGTTCTGCAGCACAGTCTGATGACATATATTCTATACAGATGAATGGAAGGCTCTTATCTAAAGAGACGGATGATATGGAGAGCCAGGTATATTTAAATATTATATATTTAATATAATACATATATAATATAATGATAGAAATAAAAATATGTGATATTGATGTAGACAGTACGAAGCGGCAGGAAAGAGTCCGTTGGATTTGAAATATCAAGTTACATTCTCTAATAAAGAAGAAGTACAGAGAGACAAGAAAAAGAATAACGATAAACCGACCCCACTCATCACACACACACCTACAAGGACACAGATATACATGCGTTTAGCATACTATCCATACGAAGGACAAGAGACATTACCATGCCCAATCGATGTAAAAGAGGACGACCCTTTCACATTGAGAAGACCGGGAATAGCCGTATTCTGGAACGACAGACTCATCACACAAGCACATATGTCATTATTGCACGAGTGGGTCTTTTTGGAATAGGAATATATATAGATATATATAGATATATAAATATATACTGATGGATAAGTTTTGCATTTGCTAGTCTTGGAACGGTTGATAAGATTCGTCTGGATGAGAGATGGTACTCTAGAATAAGAGGAAAAATATTCTTGAATTCGGATTTCCCTGTGACTCACAGCAGTAAGCTTAGAATGATATCTTTCCATTATTATGACTTATATTTTATGATTTGAATATATTCTGATATGAATATAATAGAGATGCATATCGTACCGGAGCACGAGGCATTCAGAGCGTTGAGAGCACACATGGAGAGGAGCATTCAGACCAAATTCAGGAAATGGTTAGTCGAATCCCATCTATCTCTAGATCAAGAGATCTCTTTCTTTGGTGAGAAGCACAATAGTAAAGAGGACTCCACCTACTCCACTTCTTTTCAGAAAGGATCAGAAGTCTTCAAACTGGGAGATTACATGCAGATCAATACCAAGGGAAGAGTCATCCAAATCGGAAAATTAGAAAGGGTAACACAATCGTACAAAGATGATCATAATGATAACAACAGATATTTTACAAAGGATCACCTTCAGATAAAAAATCAGAAGGGTACGGGACCTTCACAGTTCCATCATTATCACTCACCGCTGAACAACACGATTTCATATTGGGAAAAGTAAAGTCTAAATCCACCCTCAAAGAATACGAGAAGCACGATAAAGAACTAAGGAAGAAGTTACCCGGTATGGTCAAATTCTACGAAGGCGATTCAGTCTCTTTGCCTCCATCATCGCTCAAAGCAGGCGAATCCCTCAAGTGGGTGTCCGCAGCAATTACAGACAAATCAGGAGAGAAGAACATAGGTAGTCAATACATATTTAGTATATATATTTAGTATATATATTTAATCAACAAGTCTGAGGATTTTAGATTCGAAATTCTTATCAGAATCGAAAGCACAGCTGACATTGAGTGTGTCATATAAAGGGGAAGTGAAATACACAAACACGGCACAGTCGTTCTATAAGACAGGAACTGCATCTTTTGCCAATATCGCCGTATTTGATACACCAGGACCATATGTGCTCTCTTTATCATTGGATTGGCAAGGGAAGAGAGATTCGGACACGGTATATATTTATATTATGTATATTTATATTATGTATATTTATATTTATTCTGATAAGGTGAAATCCGAAGAGAAGACGATAAGAGTGGAAGTGGGTGATATTGTTGGGATATCCGATTATTGGAAAGATCATGGAGATAAGACGATATACCATGCACACATAGATTCTGCACTACCAGGTATATATTTATCCAACTACTGAATATTCATGTGTATATAGAGATGCACGTGGTATTCGAGGATAAATGCAATAACCGAGTGGACATAGAGGAGACGCCCGAGATGGTGGTGGTACATTGCCATAGATACACGGATGATAAGAGGAAGAAGAGGATCAAATACGAATTGACGAAACCTTCATACAGAATAGAGGAAGGGAAGCTCATCATCAGTAATATCGGTAAAGACATCATGAACGTATCATGATGTTGAGATCATGACGATCTCAGAGTTTGTGGACAAAAAGATAGAAGAAAATGAAGAGGAGAGGAGATGTGTGGTGACAGTACATGTTGATGGCTTCGATGGTAATCCCTTAGAACTGAGGAGGATAGCAGGATTACCACACAAGATATTATGGGATGATGATGATATCGGCAGAGCAATGTCTTCTTCACAACCATTGAAATTCATCGATGATACACCAGCACCAGAGTGAGTCCCTCTGTAACATATTAATTAACATTATATTGTTATTATAATAATATGAATACAGGATGAGATTTAGATTGGGCGATAAGTACGAGAATGTGATAACAGAAGGGGAAGTGTTTGTGATCATGCAGACGGTGAATATATCCTCTTACTCTGCAAGGAAGAGAGAGAAGGGATATACCAGTGCTTTGAAAGATGGAACTGTCTTGATACAGTCAGGTCAATTTAATATGAAACAGAAAGAAGAAGGTGAACTTATAATATTTGATATCACATTTATTTAGAATAAGGATCATTTATATCTATAGGCAAAGTATGTAAATTGGTATTTACTATCGAAGTGGACAAAAAGATGTCCAATTTTATTTGGGAAAAAACAGTCAACATCACAAAGAACAAGACCACCCTCTTATTAGAGATGTCTGATCTGTCAGATAACTTGATCCAGTCTGAGACGGTAGGTGTCGAATAAATAAGAATATATTCATATATATCATATATATATCAACATATACATATATCAACATATATATATATAAACATATACATATATATATATAAACATATATATATATAAACATATATATATCAACATATATATATATAAACATATATATATATTCATTCATCTACACAGATCACACAAAATGGAGCAGAGCCAGAATTTTGTATTTCCGTATGTGATGATGACATTCAGAGAAAGTTCGTTTTACACATCGAAGAGATGGGTATGATATCCTATTTATATTGAAGAGATATCGTATTGAGTAGTTGTAGATTGTGAAGAGAAGATGATGCCGATAAGGGGGATTGTGGAAGTGAGTTGGAGGAGTGAGAGGATGGAAGTGAATAGTGAGGGTAGATGCAGTATACAATTACCATCCCTCGATGCAAGAAGAAAATCAGAGATATTAAAGTGCTCAGTCATTTACAAACCTCAGAATAGAAGTGTAAGTCTATAAAAATAGATATAGATAATGATGGATGATAGGAATATAAGGCTGGATTTATTATTCATTTTACTCCTGGCCCAGTGAAAAATCTAGTGTTACAATTAGCCAAGGTGATCATATTATATTATATAATTATAGATCTATTTACACATCAATAGTCTGATGATAAAGTGAAATGTGGAAGTGTGGTGAGAGTGGATATGTTATTTGCAGACATGTGGAATAACATCATACACAATAAGGACGATGAACACAAAGATTACAAGGATGTAGATAGATACGATATCACAGTCGATGCTCCAAATACCATAGAGATCCCTGAATTCTCTATCGTCGATCAGAATTCATCCAGAGAGGTATTCCTTCTAAATATGTATATCCATATCTATATATATCCATATCTATATATCCATATCTATATATTTAAACTCTACAAGGGAGCATTTATGTATGCGACGATGAGAATAATTGGAGTGGGAGGATGTGTAATCACATTGAGGGACACTATTAACTATTTTCCGGATGCCCAGCTGAAACTAAATATGATACCAGGTATGCTTATTTATATCTTACATATATATCTGATATATATATCTTATGTATATAAATTGATGGAGGGAATAGGATCAGCAACGAAACTGATGATTAATGGTGTATCGAGTAGAATTATAGAAGTGAATAAGGGGGGGATAATGGAGATAGTGATATCATGTACCGATCTATACGGGAACAATACTCCGAATGTAAATAATGTATCCCTCTCATTTAAATGTGAAGAGAGAGAGGAGCTACCCATCACCATAGAAACCATACAGAAAAAGAAGAAGAAAGAGAAGGTAGTATGTTTTATTTATAGATATCTATTTATAGAGCAATCATGACGTATGAACAGTACGAATGCAATAATGGGATATTCAAGATGAAGAGTGTGGCAGCAGCATCACCAGGGGAATATAATATCATCGTCTCATCTGATAACGTCAGCCTCGACCCGTAAGTATATCTATAGCAATATATATCTAATATATTGATATAGATGCACACTGATATTGAGGATAAAGCCTGATGAGAATGAAGCTGATAAGATAGTATTGAATAACAAGGATGAATTGAATAATATCACTACAGAAGATCATATCCCAGATCTACTCTTCACAATCTACAACCAGAATGGTGATATTATTAGAAATGTAAGTTGAACAATATAAGTTAATAATATAATATAATAATACACAGATACAAACAAATGAATTTAAATGTAAATGGGAGGGAAGGATATACAGTGGTAGATTATCAGGAACAAATATCCTTGTATCCAGATTAGAGCCATGGTAATGATACATATGATCAATCATGTATAATCAATCATATATAATAAATATAAACAGCCGTGTATCTGGAAGAAGAGAGATAGAAGTGGAGTATGGAGATATAAGTGAGCTCGAATATATTGATTTAGAACCTGGTCAAGCATACAGTCTCTCCTTGTCCAATTGGGACTCAGCATGTGTCTCTTCAGGACAGACGATCGGAACTAATATCAAGGTGAATGTGGTAGATCAATACGGGAATGATATAGAGAAGGATGACTATGAGGTATGCATATTATATATAATATAGTATACATATATAATAATATAGTATACATCTACAGGGTGGTGATACAATAAACAGTTGAGATTGAGAGTTGTGGATGCTAATGAATCAAATGGAAAGATACCGTCAATACAAGTAGATGAAGAAGATATCCAATCTATAAAGGTACATATGATATATGATATATATGATATATATGATATATATGTATATATATGATATATATCTGAATAAGGATATAGATGAGAAGAGGGAGTGTGACATTGAAGAAAATAAAATTAACAAAGGAGAGAGCTAGTAGAGGGGAGTATAGTATACAATTTATAGTGGAGGGAATAAGGATGTACGAGGCCAACTTCTGGTACGAAGACGAGGAAGCGAACAAACAACATTCAAAGGAATTACAACAGAGGTGGGTATATGATATATGTAGATATAGATATATGTAGATATATGTAGATATATGAATGAATAACTAGGTGTGTAATGCTGCAGAACAAGATAAGAGAGTGCGAGAGAGAAATGAAAGAAGCGGAGGATTTGACGATAAGAATGAGAAGGAATATAGAAGAAGAGAGTAGAAGGCACATACACTTGGCAGAAGAGATAGCCAGTAGACATCTCACAGAGAGGCCCAGTGACTTTAACTCTGTCATTGAGGACGAAGAGAAGATCAAGCAATGGATAAATTATACGAGATTGGAGATGGAAAAATGGATCAGTCAGAGAGGTTCGCAGAATGCGAGAGAGAAGCAGGTATGAGATGATATGGATTATATATATATAATATATATATATGGACTATATATTCATCATTGATATGAATATTGATTAAGGTCAGGTTCCGCACAATCCAGTCGCAGATGAGATGAGGAAGATATTATTGAGTAAAGGAAAGGACAGTGGAATAATAGGTATTTTCATACAATAATAATATGATATACTATATTTATGTTTGTTGAATGAGATCAGGGATAGTGTGTGATATAGGATTTGTGGAGGATGATACAGAGGCAATATTATTGGCTAAGCTATGTGGCCCCAAATTAGTAGCTGTCATTCTACAAGATAATGCAGCGTGAGTAATATATATAAATTCAATATATTATTCGCAATATACTGATGATATCTCAGATTCAAACATTATTATCAGAAGCACAAGAATTCATCTGTACCTATCAGCTTTCTTTCTCTAACCAATGTATTCTATTATAATATCACAATATATCATATAATAGATTGATAATAATAAGGTCCTGGGGTATAAGCCTGGAAGGGGAGTGAATGATACACCACCAGGTACATTATTACCTCTTCATCCTGCACAAGGCGCCCCGATAGAAGGCTTCCTCGGTTTTGCAGTGAACAGAATACAATTGAAGCCACAACATGAGAATCTCCGAAGGACATTATTCTGGAGTTTATTCAGGTATTTATCTGTATTTATGGATATATATTTATCTGTATAATAATGAGAGTAGAGATGGGATGGTATTCAGGACATTAGAAGAAGGACAGAGATATCGAGAATATTTATGCAGCAGACATGTACATTGTCCAACGATCGTCTGTGTACAGGTGAGTGATTAACATGATCATGTTATATGATTATGCTGATATCAAAGAGGAGAACGAAGTGATCGATGCTCAAGGATTTGTGTCTGTAGGGAGGAAGCCAAAAGGAAGAAATGAAGGTACTATCATTCAATATTCGTATCATTCATATCATTCAATATCACATATTCACAGATATTTACTCTTGACAGCCTTCTCCTTTGGGTCACTCAGTGCCCAAGAATCACCCGAATATATATCTTATAATCAATCCTTACAAGCATTCAATTCCCTCATAAACAGTTTACATACATTGAAGCAGGTGACAAGTATGAAATTGAGTAAATACTGATGGATGAAGGCCAAGGAAGAAGGATTGACCACAGCTACAACATTAGAAGCGAAGAAGATGAAGGCGAAGAATGAGATGTTAAAGTGCAAGAAAGAATTCAAAGAAGTGGAGGCAGAATTCAAAGAAACGTCCAGCCAGAATCGAAATAAGAGGAAGAACAACAGCAGCGATGAAGAACGAGAACCCTCACTCGCGATCAAGAGATCCCAGACTCCGTCAAAAAGAGCCAAGAAATAAAAGCTCTTTATGATTGTTGGTCATCGAGTGAAGAGTCCTCTTGCTGTGGTCATTAGAGTTTGTTGACATCTATATTCTCACCGTCTTTCTGTATTCCTCTATCCAGGATGTCACTTTCCCTCTAAGTGCCTGTCTTCTTTCTGCTTGCTCCCTCTCCCTTTTATTTTCACGAGCGTTCTCCTTCCAGACACGGAAATAATACCTCCTGTTGAATCTAAAATATTCAATCATGACGTCATCCAAACCGATTCACACCTTGTCGCATGTTCTGAAGCCTTCTCGTGCTTCTGATTGACATGCTGTAAATATAAACCTCTCCATTGCCTAAATATTATTTTGTGAATCTTCTTCATATGATGGTTCACAGCTACATTTACATCCCTCGTATTCCTCATCTTCAACTGGGAAATATAAATGGACAATAAACGCTATTCGGTCACCTCAATCATTTTGTTGAAGGATATTCGCACCAATCTCTTTTGGTAGTAATTCCTCGCATTGTTCATCTTTGTCTTCAGACTCTCTTGTGTGTGATAGACCCATGATGAGAACGCATCCCTTCTTATCTTTAGATGATAATGTTCTGTCGCTCTGGATGAATTGTGCCTGGCATCTTGCATATATCTCTTCCACATATTCCAACTATATGATTATGTATCAACAGTTGGTCATATGAGGACACACCTGTGATATTCTATCTTTCTCTTATTGTGATTCGATGCAATGATCATATTTTCTTCTTCTATCTTCATCAATCTTTCTGTCTCTATCCTCTTCTATAAAACAAAATAAATATATATTAATATTATAATATAACCATCATACTTTTTCTGCAGCGTTGATTCTATGTTGTCTCTCCTGGTGCCTCAATTTTAATAATTCCCTCTCTTCCTTCTTGCGTCTCTCCTTCTCCAATTCTCTTTCTTTCTGTTGTTTGATCTTCATCTCTTCCATCTGCTTTAATGTTTTTTCTTTCATTTCCTTCCTCCTCTCCCTCCTCTCATTCGCTTTATCATCCAGTTTTTTCTGTACTGACAGAAATTTGACATCACCTGATTGTTTTATTTGTGATTTATTGCACATCTCACAATATATGAATACTCACAATATATATACTCACAATATATATATTATTCACAATATATATACTCACTTTCATTTGATGGACGTGGTGTATCGATCCTTTCTGGGTCGTGATTATTATTTGTGATATTATTGTTCTTCTCTCTTATATTCATATTGACATGTGGTGGTTGCATATAGTACATAGGGTGCATGAATAATGGCATCATCTGTATGTTTTATTACATCTTATATTAAAGATAGTGATTACCATTCCTTGGTTATTTATGGCATAGGGCATATGGGTTATATAATCCTGTCCTTGTGATTCGTCTTTCTGTTGTGTTGTCACATTCTGCACCCTCTGCACCAGATTATTTATCTTCATTTTTCTGAGTTGGTGAAGTTTCTTGACATCTTCTCTCTCCATCTTCCTCTTGGTCAGAGAATTCCAAATGATGAAATATTTAGAGAGAGTTCTGTCCCTCCTAAACGTATCTGCCGTGGCTGCCATCTGTTTGTAGCGTAACGCTTGTAGCGCGTATTCTTTTGCCTCTCGGTCACTATGGGCCCTCTTCACTCTGTCTCTCCACATATCAAATATCCTCCTGCGAGCCTTCCATTCCCTTAGGGCCACATACTTGTCGCATATTCTTATTCTTCTCTCAATCTCTGAATCTTCCCTCATCTTCTCCCTCCTCTTAAGCTTCTCTTCTTCCTATCATGATATAATTATATATGATAAGAATATTTATCCACCCACCCTTAATCTTTCTTTCTCTCTGATCATCCTCTCTGCTTCCTCTTCCTATTCTTATTGTCATTTCTCCCATATATAAAAATATTATAAATACTTATTATGATATATTAGAATATATCATATATCAACATATGTATTTATATCAATATATATATATCAACATATACACCCACTTCCTTCTTCCTCTTGATCGCCTTGAATCTCTCTTCTTCCTGCGAGATCATGAATCTTAAGGTCTTTCCATCCTGTCTACATAAATATGAATAGTACCACCTTCTTCTTTCTATTTGCTTCCTGTGCAGCTTCGCGCCTATTCTCCTCTAAAAGCCTCTGCTTCTGTCTCTCCTCCTCTCTTCGCTTCAGCTCATTTTGGTGCTTGGCCTGCAATTGACGTTCTCTTTCCTTGTATATACCCTCCTTGTATATACCCTCCTTGTATGTACCCTCCTTGTATATAGCCCTTCTCTGTTCCTCTTCCTTGTGTAATTGTTCTGATTTATGAGTTGTCTAAAGGCAATTACACAAACAAGTGAAAAGGTAGAGGGTTGCACCTCTCTATTTTCGGGTGTTTGTGATGTGATCTCTGCCTGTTTCTGTGGTGCATGGAGCTTGGTCATACGATTTGCAAAGCGTTCTTTCAAGATCTTCTCCATTCCCTCCAATTGTTCGCTCTCCAAAGAACGATTGACATTATGAAGACCATTATCGATGCGAACTCTGTTCAAAACTTCCTCAGAAGTGGAGGAAGTCACAGGAACATCGAAAATAGAGGAATCTTCTGTAAAGGAGACGAGTGGAGGAGGTAGAGAGGCGGTAGGTTGTGCTGTTGTACGATAAAATTCTCTCTCTACTCTCTCCTCCACTTGGCTCTTCAGCTTTAAGATCCACCCAAGATCGCTCATCAATTCTAATCTCAGTTTTGGCGGCCTTGAGTGGAGTAAGTCATACTGAACTACACCACACACACTTGCACGTGACTCTTCCCAAATGTGACATATCCCTGACCATAAGAAATGCAAAACATTAAAGTGACCGTAACCTTTGGCAAATTGAAATATGAACTAGAAGGTGTAAAACAAGAAGACTCCTTCTCCTCTCTCCAGGAAGCCATCGCCTCCTTGACAGGTGCGTATTTACCTCATGCCATTGTTCTAATCTGAGTTTTGAAGGCGTCCTCCCAGCAAATCAGAAATTGTTGGCCAAATGGTTGACCAAGAAATCGGCAGGAGAAGGCGAACAAAGGACTTTGTCAGAGTGTGGGCTGACTTTTGACGTCATCAAAAAAGAAAATGGTGGGTCGTTGTTGAAAAATCTTCTCATCTGCTGAAGCTTCTCATCTGCGACAGGACAAATAAAAATCATGCTGATTGGCACACCTTCCAAAGACATCGATCAGATAAAGAGTATCCCCGTAAGATCTGGAATTCCCCCTGGTGAGAAGAATGTGACAGACAGTAAGGTCTCATCATCTCAGCAAAGCGCACACCTAAAAAGACCTCGAGGCCCGCACAGACAGGATTTCGCCGCATAGAGGTACCTTCAATGAATGTACAAAGAGTCCTTAAAGAAGCAGATTCTTAATCTACCACATTCGACCTCGGCGTACAAGCTGTTGGACAGATTGGCTCATGAGCCTGGGGTTGTGGGGCTGATGGAGAAATATAATTGGGAGGTTGGGCTCTTGACAGAGATGGACCCAGCAGAGTTCACAAAACTGGGACACAATGTGAACAAGGGCCAGGAGATATCTTTACGAATTCGATTTGAAGATGGGTTTCGACATTATGACTCGATCAAAGGTATTCATATAACACATAGATTGTAAAATATATATTTCAGAGATTTAAATATATACACATATATATACACAATACATATATATATACACATAACATATACATACATGTATCCATGATATATATTATTCTGTTAATTAAACAAGATGTACTGCTTCATGAGCTAGCGCATATGGTCTGGAGCGAGCATGATGACCGATTCTACAATTTGTATAGAACATTAAAGAAGGAAGTCATCGCTCTTGATTGGACGAAATCAAGAGGCCTCATTACTGTCAGTATACAATATTTATCCAATAATAATGCGGAGCAGGGGGAGGGGGAGGGGGAGGGTGGGGGAGAGGGCCACAATACTTTTGATCCAGCATTTGATAAAGAAGATGTCATGATTGCAACAGGGAGAAGCTCAGGCCAAAGGTTAATATATATATAATATATAATTATATTCCTCAGGATGTTGCGAAGGGTATGATTGAGATGCACAGGTTGGGAGGGAGGAGTGTGCCAGTAGATCAAATGACCAGAGATGTGGCAGCAGAAGCAGCAATAAAGAGGATTACCCCAGAAGAAGAGACAATAGAGAAATCTTGTGGAACACAAATCTGAAGATGGTCCAATGGCAAAGCAGTTCTGGTTGTGTTATACTTGAAATATAATATATAGTATAGTATCTGTTCTTAATATAAGTAAAACAGGGAATGATTCTTTGATAGAGAACAGATTATTTTGTAATAATCATCATCTCAGCTGAAAATGCGTAACAGAATAATTGCAAGACAGGAGTTACACAAGTATCATAATTACAGTTTCTTATTAGATTTGTTGTGGCATGACTTTGTGTGGAAAGTCTATCATAAAGACCTGCAGAGTCCAGAGTCGAGACAGAGTTGGAGCCGACTCGACTCTAATTTTAAAGCGAGTCCAAAACCGAGTCAACAGCAAATGGCAGAGTTGGCACAAGACATAATTATTGAGTCTAAGTTGAGACAATAAAAATTGTAAGAGTCAAGTCTTGACTCAAAAAAAAAGTTGATATTTTCAAAACGCCAGCCCGCTTT
>KV920894.1:0-14597 GCA_002081555.1 Protostelium mycophagum | reverse complement strand
AAGCTGGCGTGCTTGTAGAAATGTACAAGTGAGTGACTTCATCGTGACAAATTGCATCTGACTCAAGCGAAGATTCAACGAAAATTTTCCCGCCAATGCGAATCTGATCCTGGTGGTATGTCAATCTTCTGACGGGAATACGCTGGTGGCAGCGGACTCTATTTTTAGGCAAGTCAAAAGGGCAATCTCCCCACAACAAAAAGTGACGTCAGCATTCGCGGGTGAGCACTTGTACAATTGATTAGCCGAAATTTGTTTTGCGATTATTTCACATATGAAAACAGAGCAAACGACGGGTTCGTTCATATCGACACAGTCTACCGCATCCCTTGCCGCACTGCGAAGTCAAGCGTGTCTGAGCGAGGCCAGTACTAAGGTGGGAGACCACTTGGGAAGCCCTCGTGACGAACTCTTTTGCTTTCTGTTGTTCTTGTGACTTGTTGACTTCTCACCTTCGCGTCAAAACATAAAAATAGTGAGAAAAAGCCCCGGGTTCGATCCCTTATCCCTATCAAGATTCTTTTACCACCGTCTTTCTCTGGCGACGCAAACGGCCTGGCTTTAATAATGACCGCTCTTCTTTCTTTAAAACTGGATTTAAAGACTATCAGTTCTCTCAAAGGACCACAAAAAAAGCTGGTTTTCACGATCGAATTCCAACTCTGAGGTAAATTAAATACAAGTATTCTTCTGAACACAGCAGGATCTCACATTGAGGCGGTTTGCAGATGGAATTCCTGCACATCTCGTCAAGACAAACACTTTGTATTTCAAATCATATGCCATGAAGAGCATCTTTAAGAAGGTCCATGATGACATGACACATGATGAAAATGTGAATTAAATGGATCTCGTTCTCGACTTCTTTATTATTCCTCTAGGCCGCTGGAGTTGGTGCTGCATTAGATGCTGAGATGATCAGTCATTGTCCTCAAATCATCCGACTACTTTTTTGGCGGCTCTGCCAGTGTGCATTTCTCTTGGAATATTTTTATATTTCGAGATCATTTTCCAAAAGATGTGTGTGGAATATGCCACAAAATTTTTTAAAAAGTATTGGAAAATGTGAAGACATTTCCGAATGATGGGATTAGTTGTACCTGCTTCTGCGACACTCTCACCGCGATCAAAGAATCCCAAGACGACAGCTGCAATGCCAAAAAATGAAGAAAGGATCGCGAGTGCGAATGACCAATCTATCCATGATCAATCTCTGCATTTTAAGAATTGAAGATTCGCGAGCCTAGAAAGGATGATCATTTTAAGAATTGAAGATTCGCGAGTCTAGAAAGGATGATCTCACATGCGGAAGCGCTGTTGTTGGCGGGTTTAGCGATGCCTACCCAACAGATCCCTAGATATAAATTAACACATATCACTTAAAACCTCAAACTCACATGCGAGAGCTTCAAATAAGGTTGGGATGGCGGCCAGAATGACATTGACAATTCTTCGATATTAGTGATTACATGAGAGGAAGGTATCTCGCACCTGAGAGGAAGGTATCTCTCCACAGCAAGGATGGCACCAGTGCGAAGAAGATCAGATGCTAACAGACGGAACAATACAAACGCGACAGCAGGAAGAAAAAAGAAGATGGCCATTAAAGACAATCCGAGAGCAGCCTTTCCGGCAGGCCAAAACTGAACATTTCAATTTCTGGAGACATTCATCATAATACCTGATTTGGAGTTGCACTCAAGGATATGGAAACACAGTTTCCAGTAGCATCGTCACAGGTAATAGCTACATTCCATCCGATAGTTGAGGTGGAGGAAAATCGTCCTGGTATGTAAGCAACTGCCCATCCAGGTGCGGCGATCGCGATGATGGATAAAATGAGAGCCAAACACAGGACTACAGCGGCCGCGATTGTGATGGGCTTGCTCATGATCGAATCACCAAAAATGAGGTCACATTTTGACAGTGACACCATCTACACCGGTGCTCATCAAAGCTGATCACGAAATTTATTTATAAGATATATATACATTTCTTCAATTAGACATGATCTTCCTCAACCTGTATGGCACTCAAAGTTGCAAATTTCACAGTTGTAACTATTGCAGAGGTTGGTTACCGCACAACGTCAAAAAATCTCGGTAATTAACGGAATCTGACCAAATCCTGCAATATTGCCTTCTTTGAGCAAGACAGTTTGAGAGAGTGGTTGCGGAGTTCTTATTCAAGAAAAATATGCATCGAATTGTGGAACTTCATAATATAGAGGTGAAGACCGTTGCCCGAAGAACGTGAACCACCAATTTGTTTCGTTCCCACCCGGTATTGGTCACGTTTACAACCGCGAATGCCCGAAATTGATTTTGTGAACACCAACCAACATTCTTCGGCGGAAACAGCAACAACAACCTTCTTTCTTAAAACTCAAAACATGTTTGGACACCACCACCATCACCACCACCACCACAACGGCCAGACCGAACAAGTCATCGTACAGGAGAACGTCTATGTGCAGCAACAACAGCCTGTCTATGGACAACCTGTTGGTGAGATCAACGATCGGATCTCGTCGCACAAGGATCTGGTGCTGATTAAGACACAGGTTATCCTCAACAACCCGGCTATGCTCCCGCTGGTGCTTATGGACAACCACCAATGAACTACCAACCAGGTGATTAAGACACCACACTGCAAAATCATCCTCTAAAATTTCAAGGTTACGCCCAGACCGTGGTGACCAGTATTTCCGCTCCCAACTTGGTGAACAACCACGGAAAGAGAGCTTTCCAGGCACATGATGGAACCTTCCTCACAGCCGAAGATGGTGGCTTGTATAACGAGCCTTACCTCTCTCACAAGGCTCACTTCCATCTCGAATGGGTCCGTGACGATCTCTACTACATCAGATGCCACCACTCCAAATGGTTGGCTGTCGACTACAACAACTACATCTACACAACCCACCACCACGGAGACAGCCATCACACCTCTTTCAGAGTGGAGAACATCGGCCCTGGAAGAGTTGCCATCAAGACTCACCACGGTCCATACATTGGAGTGAAACACGGAAACGTTCACCTCGTTGGACATTTGGGAGAGCACGAGACATTCAACATCATGGTCGTCTGAACAATGCATCATTGTACCAATAAAAGTAGACTTTGTACTGCTCAACTCTCTTTTCAAATTTATTTTGCAACCAGATGATGGAAATGAAGACATCTTTTGAATTTTTATAGAGGTGAGTTGTGAGTTACACTCTAGCCTTCTCGAGATCATTGATGATCTCATCAAACTTGTTGATGTGTCGAAGGAAAAACTCTGAGTATTTTCTCTGGGTCTTAGAATCCACGATGTGCACCATGTCCTGTTCTTTTTCAGATGGAATGATCATTTCTAATTCTACAACGAGACAAAAGATCATTCTACAACGAGGCAATTAATTTCAGCCGGAATAATTGAGCATCTACAACGAGAATGATGAATCACCTGGTCGACGAAAAAGTCAATGTCTGACGAGGAGACCTGCACAAATCAGTACTGAAAACTCCCCGAAAACTCCAATTCTCCCCACCTGCTCTCCGCTTGCGGGGGCACCACCGTTGTAGACGAGAGCCTTGGACTTGTGCTTGTAGCACACAAGCTGCTCTCTCAAAGTGTTGTCGTCGATTTCCAGAAATACGGCAAGCTTGGAGAGGCCGATGGTGGAATACAACTTCAGAAAACTCCTCACGTTGGGAATCAAAATTTGCTGCGAAATTTCGCGTACAAACAAGCGGACTTGGACGCGGGAAATTTCCTGGAGAATTGAGTGTCTACAACGGTGTAAAGATTGTTTCTTACGGATCCGCTGTATCCAGACTTGTCGTTTTCTGGCACGTTAAAGTTGGGTGGGCAGGGGCTCACAAATTTGGGACATCCAGTGTTGAACAGCTCCTCAATAGCGGTGGTGTCTCTACAACGACATTAATACCAGCATCTACAACGTTGTAGATGACCCACCCCTTTTGGATCCTCTGCATCTTCTCGCTGTATTTATCCCTGAGGAGAGTGTGGATGTTTTCTTCGACTCTCTGGGGGCAGATCGCGAGGCAAATGGCAAGAAGTGCAAACATCTTCTCGTTCTTCTTTACGATCTCGTCGTATTGGTAAGATCTACAACGGTCAGTCACCACATCTCTCATGTCGTGATGGATGATGTCCGGCAAAATTTACTTTGCAAAATAGAAAATTAATTTCTTTACAGATTCTTGGGTACACAAAAATTCAACGCAATAGCATCCCTGGCATATAGCCTTGTTGACAAATTCATTATAGATATATACCTAGTGTGGTACTGCTTTGTTCTGTTGATGAACAACAAGATGGCAGAGTATACTTTGATGGCGTCAACATATCTTCTGGTCATCATGTAGACATAGCCGACATAGTAATACAGACTGATGTAGCATGCAGATACTTGAGTGAACATTCCTGGAAACTTCTTAGAATGATTGATATTTTCGGAATGTTTTTGGTGCAGCAAAACAGTTAAAAATGATGTGAAGCCACATCATTCTTAAAGACAATAAATGTGGGCACGTCAGCAGGCTCAAGAGTTTTATTGTCTTAAGTGATGCAGCAACACCATTAAATAAAGGTATAATTGTCTTGGAGCAGCTGTGGATAAAGAGACCGCGGCTCTGCCGCAGCAAAATCTCCACGTCTTAACAACACACAGCTCTATATAGTACAACCGACCTTTTGTGAACAACTCTATGGGGGCAATGGTCTTGAGCGCAGAGTGGTAATCAGCGAGGATGACGTGTACTCTCAACAACCCGATGATGGAGAAGTATCCCAATTGTCTAAAGAGGGAGTGTGTCGCCATGTTGCCGACCTGATGTTGTCATATAAAGAAGATGATGAAGAGGATCACCTCGGCAGCGCGGTCTTCGCCGTTCTGCTTTTGATCTTCCAAGATGGCGACGATGCCAGACTTTTGGATGATCAATTCGAGGTACTTGATGACGGAGGCAGCAGACCAAACCTGACATCTTTAGGACTATGTTTTTATTCTTGGCTTTATGCCACGGCTATATTGCATGTGCAGCTGGAACATCCGTTCGTGCCGGTACTTTCACCTCTGAAATATCGCTGCATTAACGAGTCACAGGGCACTGTCCGGAACACACCAAACCTTATTGTTAAAGACACTTTCAAATACCTGAGGATTGGCTTGTAGGGCAGAGATCTCCTCATCTGATTTGTTCTTCAATTTGGAATTAGCGAAGGCAAATGCTTGGAATTGGTAGATGAACTCGTTGATGATGTCCCACAACCACTGCTTAGGGAGCTCTAAGGCAAGGTCGGCGTTGCTGTCTGTAAAAGATCAGTTGATATGAAAGGAAAACTTTGACATACGAAGGAGGAAATCGAAGAGGTCGCAGTAGTTCTTGAAAGATTCGAATTTCTGCTCTGGAGTGGGGACCATCTTTCCGTATATGTGTCTGTAGTACATCTCCTTGTATAACATTAAGAAGACAGCATCTAAAAAAAGTTAAAATCCAACAATCAGATAAACAGATCAGCCCAGAACTTGGAAATAATAGAAGACACACCATCATTAACAAAGGGGGCAATCAGGTCAGCAGAGGGCCACGGTGTGGTCTGGAAGAGCTTTTCGGTGATCTTGTTCCAGCTGGTCTCATACATGGATTGGATCTCGACCACATTGCGATCCTGAATGTAACGGTTGAAATAGGTGACGAAGTTCTTTACGATCTCAGGGACAGCTCCGGTAAATTGTGGTTGTTGTTTCGTTTGTCTCTGTTGAGCGGCTGTTTATGTTAATATGATCGTGATCATTAAAAACTATGGAATCATATTACGTTGGGCGGGACCTTTAGCTCCTTTCTTTCCCTTCCTTGAACCTTGAAGCTCCTGTTGTCTTCTCTGGAAGAACTCATTCTGTTGAGACTCCTCAGATTCCTCATCATCGATCTCCTCTTCATATTCGTCTTCAAAGATGAAACCACCAGTTTGCTTGGGAAAGGAAAGGTCAACAACGACCTCACCCTCTAAACCTTCTTCGAAATCCATTTGTGTGATGAGAAGATAATGGTGATCTTTGGATTCTCAGCCGATTCCGAAAAATTTTATTTCTTGAAATTCTTTCAACTTTGATTTGATTTTTTTATGGACGACATGCAAGAGGTCAGTTCGTTGATCTTATCGAAGAAAAGGACAAACTTCAAAGCAAAACGTCTTGAGTTGAATGGAATTCAGTAGACTGGGGTCTGTGGGATCAGATCCAATCTACAATCCAAATTTTTTTATTGGCCTCAGCAACTGGTGTACACAAATTTGTTCACAGTCCCATCTGGAACCGACTTGATCACATCGCTGGTAGTGCGCTTCATGATATGTGCAGCTACTTGTGCAGGGGTGAGTTTCGGATTCTCGCTTAAGGCAAGGGCGATTACTGCATCAGTAAGTATTCAAAGCCTTCTAAGAATGGCATAGAAATACCTCCTGAGACGAAAGGGGTCGCCGCAGACGTACCGGACATGACCTTTGTGGTGTTCGCCGTCCATGTTGACAAGATGTCGACACCGGGCGCCAGGATGTTGACGCAACTTCCAAAGTTGGAAAAAGGGGCAAATTCATCTGTAGAATCCGTGGCCCCCACAGTGATGGTATTCACGTTGGACGAAGGATTAAACTGACGCAAAATGAGACAATTACTGTTGATGATTGCCTCACTTTGCAAGCGTCTGTGTTTTCATTGCCTGCAGCAGCCACAAAGATTAATCCCAGTTTAATTGCCTTCGTCACTGCATCATCTCCACTTTGTGTGTTGGTTGCTGACATGGAGCAACTGTGGAAGTCATTTACATATTGAAAGTCTTGTCACTTGACAACAGCAGGCCTCTTTCTGGCCTGGTATTGCTGTATAATCCATTGGATTCCTATGAAGAAGCCAATGAGGGATCCCTTTCCCTGACACGGCAAGAATTTCACAGCAATGAGAGAAACCTGAGCGTTCAACAAGTGTTGATCAATTAAGGTAGATTTCAGACAAAAGTTACCTTTTTGGCAACACCATAGCTCTTTGAGCCAACAATACCAGCCACATGTGTCCCGTGTCCTTTGCAATCAACGTCTTCATCATCAACGGCGTTGAATCCCCATTTTGCTCTTCCTTCGAATTCTGGGTTCGATATGTCTATCCCGCTGTTCGATGTCACTTTGTCATCTTGTCAGCGATGGGACTTACGTGTCAAAAATGTAGACATCTACTTTTGCAGCCTTCTCAGAGTAACTGTAGGTGGAATTGTATGTCACAACTTTCTGACGGTGGTTCATTCTCTCTAACCCCTTGTCACAATGAGCTGTAAATTGGCAACTCTTACATACCCAAGTGCCAGAATCTTTGAAACAAGTGTTGGCGATTTTAATCTCTTTGTTTGCTTCTATGTAAGCTACTGTATCATCTTGCAACAGCTCTTTCAGTTGTCTTATGCAATGTCAGTCACAAGGCATCACAACAATGACCTACTCCTTTGAGAAGGCAGAGGAGACAGCATGGAACTCTCCAAATCGGTGTTCCAACAGTTTAATGCCCTCGCTGGACCGCTTCTGGGCCGTCCACCTTGTGACAAACATGTTCTCTATACTCATCAGCACTCTTCGGTGCAGTGCACTTACTCTGCTCAGGATCGGCCTCCTCTTTCAATACGACCACATATTGTCCATCGACAGAATTCTTATTTCCAACGAAAACGGCACCAAGTGCTGTGGAAGTTTAGAGGATAAGAGGCGTGCTCTGACCTTGTGCGATCAACAAGAGAGATAAGATGAGGGTGGCTCTCATGCTGTAAGGTGGAATCTTAATGAAGAGTAAAAGTCCTGAAACCTACCTCGGACATGTCAAAGCTGTCGGAAGTGTCAATCGAGTCAGCTGAACATGTCCCAAAATCTTCCGGTTTTCTCGATGTAGATGAAGTTGTAGATGAGGCCAACACCCCAGAATCTATTGAGCTTTGCTAAATACTTTTGGTGCTTTTGATCAAAATTTTCAAGAGGTTGGAAATCTTGATAGCATCATCATCATTGCCAAGAAGCCGGCACCACATCACTATGTTCTCTTCGATGCCACCAAACGAAAGCTGCAAACCAGTAAAATCCATCTTTACAGAATGAAAACACATGACAATCCCAATTCCAAAAAGGCAAAACATCCTCAACTTTATCAACAAGTGCACGACTTGGGCACCATTTTCGTCTCATTAGAAGGTGTCAGACTGACTGTCTTCTCCGTGTTGGTGTACCTCTCTGGGTGCTCCTCTCTATCTTTCTTCACAATACACTGCAGTAGAAAACTACCAGAGTCCTCCACATTGATATTTTCCTTTGCGCTGGTCTCGAACCAAGCGACAAAGCCGTGTGTGGCACAGAACCTGTCCATAGTGTCTTTGTCAAGAGATCCCTCTTGTAGATCGCACTGTAGATGGTCAAAAATATTTTTTCATTTTTCGTGATATTTTTTTTCAATATTTTTGTGGTTTGAAATCATGATGATAGAAATTTCTGCAAAGAAATACCTTATTCGCGAGAAGAATAGTGGGGATATCTTCTAAATTTGTGTCCAGGTCTTTTTTCCATCTGTCAATTCAGCACATAATAATACATGTAATCGAGGAAAAAGATCACCTCGGTACAGCCTGAAATGTCTTATCTTTTGTAACGTCAAAAACGACCATCGCTCCATGTGCACCTTTATAGTAAACCTAGATATCAGATCAAACAGAATTTTGGTGGAAGAACTTGGCGGATGTCTCTCACCCGCGTCATATGACCGAATCGTTCTTGTCCTGCGATATCCCAAAGAGCCAAACGAATTCTTGTATTATCCCATTGGACCTGCTTCAAGGCAAAATCGACACCAACCTGCCCAAAATTCAAATGGATGAAATCCAAAGGGTTGTCGTGTTTGTATCAAAAAACATTAATCCTGTGCTCCCTCGATCGATGATCGTGTGCTAAGAACAACATCACTTTGAGCAGAAATTCTTACCGTCGCTTTATATGCCTTTGAAAAGGTATGATCCACATATTGATGGATGAACGATGTCTTTCCACAACCACCTTCCCCAACGACGAGGACTTTATAGTCTCTCTCCTCTACCTCTGGTTCCATTCGAAGTTTTGTCGTTTCTTGCGAGATGAGGAAACCGTAAGATTTTACAATTTACAAATCTAAAAAGAAAACAAAAATAAAGCAAGTATTTTATCTCGAGCTATTTTGCAGCAAGATGTTGATCTCATGATCATAAAGAGGGACTTTGTTCAAACTATTAGTAGCATATTTCAGAGAACCTTCAGTTGTCAGCACCACAAAAGCATCAGCCTCACCTTCTTGAGGTATGGATCTTTGTTGATCGCGTCGACAATCTCCTCTTTCGTCAATTTACCTGAAAGGTGTCAATCCTTTCAAACTTGTTTTTCAATATCACCATCTGAATTCGTGTCGATGTAGGCAACCAACTGCTTCACGACTTGGACGATCTGCTCTCGTTGCTCTTCAGAATTTCGACCTTCCTGCAGAGTATTGATGATGAACAGTTCCATCAACTTACCGCTTTCGCTTTCGCCAATGCAAATTTCAGAAGCTCATCTTTCGTGATCACACCATCCCCATCTTCGTCATAAATGGTGATGCACACTGTAATTTCAGACAATAAAGCTGTTTGGTAGACTTACGCGAAGCAAACTGCTCTGGTGGAACTTCTTCTGTACTCTTTGGTAAAACTAAAATGAGCACGAATTCCTCAAATTCCATCACACCATTCTTGTCTTTGTCCATCATGGCAAACATGTTTCGGGCATCGGTCTCTTTACCTGCGAAAAAGTTAGATGGACACGGATCATGAAGCATCTGACCCGTCCCGATCTTATTATCCACTATAAATCGAACGAAATGTTCCTCCTTCATCTGACCACTTGGTGTGATCTTTAACCACACATTCTTCCTGATCAATCTCAGACAACAAATCTTGCCACAGTCCTCACCAATGCTGAATGTCCTTTTCTGGTATGGCTCTTCCGGCCTTTTGCTGAATGGAATCTACTTCTTCTCTTGATAATTTCTCATTGGAACAGCCCATCTCAGATGAAGTGCTTTCGTCTGTGTAATTACCTAAAAATAGTTTCCTAAGCCCTAAATTTTCCCGCAGCTCAAGTTTTTGAATGGACTTAGAGCCTCTGTTCTTGATGGTTTGTGAAACTGAAGGTTACATAATGCCAATCTTCAAATCACAGACACCATGCATCGCCTCAAGATGTATAAATCCTCTGTGTTTTCGTCTCTTAAAATGGGCAAATTTATTGCCAGACAGAAATCTTTCAAACATCATTTTGTTGTGTACAGTGTTTTGAGAAGGTACTCTCTGGGTGAAGCCGTCAGTTATACATTCGTGCGAAAATCTGATGCTGTTATGTGCCTGGAATACACAAGAACGACAGAAGAGATTTTGTGAATATCACAACTCCTCGACCGATCATGTTGCACAGAGAGTCGGACCGTAAAGATTGCAGATAAGAATGGTGGAACCACTCAGTTTGAATTGGACGCTTCAGAGTAGGCCGTAAAGAAGAATCGAATTATCGTCATTTCTAATTGTTGTTGTGATCGTGCATCTTTTTCTCTTGATCATATCCCTTCCCAGTAGCATTTTGTTGAGCGCACAACCTGTCGTCTACAATAACACCCGTGGCCCGACAACACCGTGGAGGTTTTCGAAACAGCGAAGGACAATTCGCAAAGGATTGACAGCAAGGACTACAACTGACATTCTTCGAGAAAATCTCATAGACTTCCATCCGATGTCTAGCCTGCCTAATTATCAATTCCTCAATGATAAAGAAGACTTGATAGAGGAAGTTGAAGATGAGGACACATTTAACGATCACCACGGTTCCAGTCAAAGCGTGCGACAAAGACCTCGATCTTTGAGCAGCGAGAGAGTATCCCTTCTCACAGATCCTACGAAGAGAAGAAAATCTGTTGCTGGACATGTTCGAATCGACACACCAGAACAGCCAGAACAGCAGCCCTATGCTAAGATGGAACTCTTTGGAATAAAGCCTTTCCCAAAATTGGCCCCATTCAAGAACGATCGTAAAGAGTTTGGAGTGAGTACGATCCGAAAATCATATTCCTAATTAAGCACGACAGAGTGTCAAAAAAGGATCAAACAGAAAGTCAGCAACAGATCGGTTGGTCAACTTTAAGAATGTGGTCTGGGTCCTCTTATTCGGATGGATTGAAGCGTTGTTCTATGCCATCATAGCCCTTCTGATGGCCCTCACTTACTTTGGAATCCCGCACGCTTGGGTAATCCGATCGTGAACCTTCATCATTTCGATTTAATGTTTGAAGGTGTGTTGGCAGCTGGCTGGATACTTCATTTGGCCTTTTGGAAAGTATCTTGTCCGTTTGGATGTGAGTTTCATCAACCGTCACAAGATTTCTGATGCATCATTATTCGCCAACACAAATCTGCCATCTCATTGCGGCTCTGCCGCACAGACAACTGCGCTGTACAGAGGATAGAGTTACATTATCTGAGCTTATATTGTGCCGCGAGGCGCCACAAGACCGCTTTAGATTTAGCGGCTCTGCCGCAACGAAATTGAAATCTTCAAAACACCACAAAGTGTCACTCGCAGGAAGAAACGGACAACATACATCATGAAGAATACTCATGTCGTCACCATCACACCTCTTAATTTCGGACAGAGACCACAACAGATGGCACTCTTACATTACAGTGATCGTCCTCCAGAGGTGACAGAGACATCACCTCTACAGCAGTTCCAGGACAAATCAGCAAATGAGAAAGTCCACAAGAATGGATTCAAATTTTATGTTGGTCACGTGCTGTGGTGCATCATCGCAGGTATGACAGATCAACACACGAAATTTCGACCAGATTTCCACGAAAACTCAGCAGCTGAGCGTTGTAGTCCCGCCACTCTTCGTCCTTCATTCTATTATGTTTGTCCTCAACTGGATGCCCGTAGTTACTATTCCCATGGCCAAGGTGATCTCCATCTACAACGTTGTAGATTGACAATTCTTTTCAGGTCAACAGAGAATTATTGAAGATTTTATTCCGGTCGCCGAGGTCCGTGCGCGTTGTAGACGCGTACCCGGGTGCGGGGGCAAGGCTAATTCTCGGGACTTTTGAATCCTCCCACCTGAGTTATTTCAAGTACAGCGTCGCGGGAGTCAATGTCTGTCTTGTCAACTTGATACCTTTTATAAGTGAGGATGTCTATATATATGTGAGATTTGCCTTCTGACTGTAAAAGTATTATCCATTGTGATGGGAAAACTACCAGAGGAGCATCAGCCTCCTCCAGCAGTACGTTTTATTTGAAAACATTTTCCCTGAATATTCACGTGATTTTCCCTGAATATTCACGTGATTTTCAGGTACTTTTCTTCACGTCACTGCTGTCCATCATTCCTTGTGCCTATTTCATTGGACTTGCGGTGTCCTCCATATCTGCACAGAGTAACTTTGCAGTTGGTGCCATTCTGAACGCCACTTTTGGGTCGATTGTAGAGATCATATTATACGCCGTGGCGATTATTTCTGGTTCCCTTGACGATCTCGTACGTAACATGAGATTTCACGGAAATTTCGTTTTTATACTTTTTTTTCTGAAAAAGTTGGGAAATTTGGTCGAAAATTCACGAAAATTTCAGGTGATATCATCGGTTACGGGAGCATTACTGGCCACTTTATTGCTGATCCCTGGGCTCTCCATGATCTTTGGTGGATTAAAACACAAAGAACAATACTTCAACGTATCTGCAGCTGGTGTCTCCAACATCTTGCTCATCTTCTCCATCATCGGTGAGTTTCTCCAACATCCGATTTTTTCATCTCAAAACAAAATTAAATTTATATCGACCTAAAAATCATGATTTCACAAATAAAAATTGACTCGTTGTAAAGGGGTCTTCACACCCACCATATTCTACTACAGCTTCAGAGAACCTTCAATACACTGCTCAGACTGTACCATTGTAAACGGAACCACCTCCTGCCGATGCATGGTGACATCTCGGTCACGTGACCTGAATTCTGACTGAAATTTCGCAGTCCACCCCCATGAAGATTGACCACGATTACATCTACAACATCGGAGCCAAACCGCTCGTCTGGGCTATCTCATTTGTCTTGCCGCTGGCTTATTTTATTGGACTCATTTTCACATTAAAAACACACTCTTACTTGTATGAAAAACCGTCACATCCTGAGGGCGAAGTTCCAGAAGGTAAAGGGGTTATATATTATTTATCCTCAAAGATTTTTAATGTTTTTTTATGTGGTGTTGGGGTTTTACCAAAGGTATCGTCTAAAAATAGAATGATGTAAAAAAATTTCTGAAGATCTGCGATCAAAGAACATCCAAAATCTCGTGGTCAAGAACCTCTTTTGAAAGAAATAATAAATTTAAATAATCCCAGGAGGCCATGGAGAAGAGGCTCCAGAATGGCCCAGATGGGTCGCTCTCATCGTGCTCATCATCGCCACATTGTCATTCGCCGTGGTCTCTGAAGAGCTTGTCGACGCCATCCAACACTCTCTGTCGACACTTGGATTATCACAACAGTTTGTCGGAGTCTTTTTCGTGGGTTTGGCCTCCAGTTCTGCAGAAATCGTGAACGCCGTCAACTTTGCGATGAGCAACAACATCGCCTTGTCTATAGAGATTGGTGCTGCCGGAACGATACAGGTGATGTTAAGAATGTGCTACTCGATGTCTTGTGTTTTGATCAACATCTTCTGTGGAAATTTCTGTCAATGGAAGATGAAACACTTTTCTGAAGGAAAACAGGCGATCCTCATACAAATACCGGCCTTGATCGCGATCTCTGCCATCAGGGGTGCATCTTTCGTCCTCATCTTCCCGGGTCTCAACGTCTTCGCCATCATGTCGGGGTGAGGGGTCATGCACATCTCTGAACTCTCGCACTCATTCTCATCGACTGACCCTGATAGTGTCATCATCAACAACTTCTTGTCGATTGATGGAAAGTCGAATTATTTCGAGGGTGCTGCGCTGGTGCTGATCTACATCGTCCTCGTACTTGCATTTTTCTTCGTCCCCGGATCCAAATAAAAATCCGTTGTAAAATCACGTGTCCTCTATAGTTATCCCCAATAATCACGACAGCCAAAGAAGGTAGGCTGTCTGAATTGCCGAGTTACTGCACTTCGCCTATTTTTATAGCCGTCGCGAATATTCTTGCCATCCCTTTCAGTTTCTTGGGTGATTTTTTCGACCATCTACAACGGGCTGACACGTCATCAGTCGACAAAGCGAAGGGACACATACAAGAGAAGCCAGCAAGTATATCCCCTCTGTCTCTTGATGGCACTGATCGTGATTGGATTCATCTTTATCAACGTTGACTTCTCAAAATTTTGCAAGAGGAAGGGCAAGGCCTATATCGTGGAATAAAAACATTTTTTGGTGTGAATAAAAGAAGAGGATTCTTGTCAGAACCGACCACTTCGGTTTTGTTGTAGATCCAGACTGCAAGTGCAGTGGTAC
Source organism: Protostelium mycophagum (assembly GCA_002081555.1). Lineage (NCBI taxonomy): Eukaryota > Evosea > Variosea > Protosteliida > Protosteliaceae > Protostelium > Protostelium mycophagum. Next base: position 20 of record KV920894.1, on the reverse strand, counting down.
ACTCTATTCACAGGCGATCC